>CM049375.1:19078681-19258681 GCA_026937815.1 Etheostoma perlongum | reverse complement strand
GAACAAATTTCTGATGTCCTGTTGTGGTCTAACAGGCGCGCTCCATTCTATTCCCCAAACACACACACTCTTCCGTTGCGGTTTTGCCAAATGCATTCAAACTCTGAATTCTCCAACTGAATTAAGGTGTCACACTTACGCTTACAACTTGTACCGTTGGGGTGAGATACTGCCAAGATTGAGACACACATTGTTTGATCGACTGATCCTGCCTTGTTGTCAGTTCTTGTACGTAGGCTTTTTATCTTGTATTTCAGTGTGATTCTGACCAGACATGTCTTAAAGATGTATGTTGTATGCCACTCATTTGAGGGAGTAATTGGTGGGTGATCAAGGTGTGAGGTGACAAGAGTTAAATTCTCGCAGTGGTTTGGTGGGCAGAGTGCTGATTGGCGCAAAGATGACAGCTACATAATTGCACAAATGAAGGTGGGAGGTTTTACAAGCTGGGGCCTTGGTCCGGAGCTCCCTTCATCTGTTCTCTTTTTTTCTCCTCCACTCACGTTCTGTCTCTTTCCTCACACTCTCTCCTAGCCAGCAAAGGAGTTGACAGGTTGAACACATACTGTATATAAATGAGTGAACATACGTACACAATATTTCCATAGAAGAGACATGATGACGCCTTTCAGTAACATGCCCTATTTGCACTGGACTAGAATTACCTGGGGGACCTAATGATTAAGACTTTACCCCCCATGTCTGGGTTTCATGCGGTGTATCTGCACAGGATAAACAAAACGTATGTGTTTCAATTAGACTTGACATGCCAAATCACAAGGAATATCTCCAGATAGGACTGAAACATAGAGCATTTCATGCTAATGCTGCAATGAAAAGCAACTCTCAAGTTTCTATTTCATACATGGGATGTCAAGTACACAATATGAGTTCAAGAAGATTAAGTCATGACAACAGTGTTGCTAAGCAACTAACAACACACATTTTCTTTGCCTTGTTCCTTGAAAAATGTGCTCATTGCAACTTTATAATTATTTGGAACAGTATAAAAAAGTAACTTTCCTGGGCTATGACATTTAAAAAAAAAGTCACTTTGTGTCAGGTTGTGAAGCAGCCTGTTCAATTGGACTATTCTCACAAAGGTGGAAATCATGACTCCATGGCACCATAGCTACATGAGCCTACAGAATTTCCATTAAAAAAGCTATTAAATATCTAATTTGCACTGCTCTTCACCATTTTTAGCCCGGAAAGTGAAAATAAATTAAGTAATCTTTTGTGAAAAGACTAAGACATTCTACAGTGATGATAATTTACACTAAATACATAATATCAGGAGATCTGTGTTTGGTAAAATACTGTAGTTAATCAGCGGTGGAATTATTAGGGACTAGATTAGAGACATGGCATATTTGTATAGGATTAACACAAAAACAACTTCTGCAATCCTTCCAAAATTCTGGAGGAGCCCAGGTAATGCTAGTACCATGTGAGTTGGGCCTTAAAAGCTGCAATTTTCTCTCTCTACAGACAGTGGAACCATGACATCTGAAGCACAAAGGAGGTATTGTGTTTATGTGCATGTCTGAACCACACATACATACACACATAAACACAAAGCACCTCCTATGTCACTTAGGCCACACCACTTAAGACACTCATACACGGGCCAGACTGCTCAGACAGCTACTTGTACAATCAGCTTATCAAAACTCACCTTGTGGAGAATAGGAACATTAAAACAGCCTTTGTGGTGCCACAGTGGCTGGGCCACCTCACACTGAGTCACTTAGAGGAACATCGTTAAAATGGTTGACCAAGTTCATAGAACACTTCCATCTGTGTTCCGCCACTGTTCTTCCTTTGCACACATGCTTCCACCATCAGTGGTTATTCATCACTGGGGTGTCCCCCCCCCCCAACATGCTCTTTCTCTCTTCCCCTAGATGAGATTTAAGAGAGCTTTGAATGGAATCTTTTAGCACATGACTCTCTCTCCACGTCGTGTTTTTCACTGCTGCTGCTGAGCGACGCACAGCTCTCACAGAGCGCCTCTGTTCCTTCGGCGTGGTGACACAAAGGCTACATTTGAAGCATGCTCTGCAGCACGCTGTCAACGGTACGCACGCCACAACAAATGGTCCTGTTGTGTCTGTGATGAGTGACCAGACAGAGAAACCAGGCATTGACCCCTTGTGATGGAGCCCTAGGGGCCAGACAAGGCTATCCAGCTGTACCCCCCCCAACACACACACACACACACACACACACACACACTCTCCATTTTTACATTCTGCACTGTATGGCTTGGTTGTAAAATGTAACCCTTTAAAATGGAGTCTCTTAGCCATAAACTTGGGCCTGACATGTCCTCAGGGACAAATCCATTGACTCAGAAACTAACACTTCAAGATTACGTACCCATGTTGCTCAAACATCGGCTGCTCTACTCTCCACAGGATCATTATGGCATGGTGAGCCACTCCAAACATTGAATTAATTTGGTTACACACATATGACAGCAGTTACTGTGTAAAGACTTTGAGTGTGCTAAATGGGAGCTATGGGTGTTGTCATTTTGTATTTATATTTAAATCCCAGAGGCAGTATAAATAAAGAGATGGCTCATCATACAGAGAAAACAGACAAAAGTCCACCATCTCTTCTGATTGCCCGTCAGTCAATCTGCTGCTTCAGTATTTAGTGTGATTTTATTTCTGTTTCCCCACACTTGTTCCACCATTTTATAGCTGAACACAGGCAGGATGTGTCACAGCCCCAGCACTGGGCAAACATTCCCAGATGAACTCCACGACCACTAACATCAACACATCATGGACAAAATCTCCACTTGGGTTTGGGTTACTATTAGTCATGCATTTTATGGCCAAGAGTGGGTGAGTGGGTGCCATGTGTGTGTGTGTGTGTGTGTGTTAGCAGACAACTGTGAGTGAGAAGAGGAGGCCATTCTTACCAGCACTGGTGCCTGCGCCAGTGGTGAGGTCAGCACCCATGAGGCCACCTGAAAGATGAAAGAGAGAGGAGAGCAAAAGAGAGAAAACCATTAGAGGATAGACACCCACGTAACATACAGTCTCTTACCTTGCTGGCCTTTTAGAAGCAAATGCATTTATGCACAATCCACTGTGTGTGTCTGTGTATGTGTGTGTGTGTGTGTCAGTACATCATTTGTGTACTGATACTAGAAGTAATGCTGCGTCCCACTCAAACTGTAACACTGGGAGCAACTGGACACTGTGAGTGGATACATTAAGCTGTCGTCCAAGAAAAATGACACATTATTATTTTTAAGCCATGTGAGGTGGAAGAGTGGGAGGGTCCAGAACGTGTGTTTGGTGTGGATACCTCAAGTGCCAAAACTCATATTTAGTTTGTGCTAACGCTTCTAGCATCCAGTTGTAATGACAGGGTGAGGGTGTGGGTAGCTGCCTTCAGACCAGAGGGACAGAAAAAGGACTTTGGACAACAATAACAAACCAACAGACCTGATTTGCTTATGTCACCAGCAACTCAAAGCCTATACATAGGGCCAGACATCCCATGTGTAGAACCCCACACTAAATCAACATGAATGTAAGGCTGAGATTTGATACAATATTAAATCTTCAACTTTGAACAAAATACTGAGCAGGCATTATGTGAATATATATGGGAGGGTCTTTAGATTCATTCACTGCCTTTAGGTGGAATACTGTGGGTAGCTGTCATAAAAAAAATCAAGCATTTAATGTGTGGGTCTATTAGGTTGACAAACGGGAACACACACAGCTGAGAAGATAGACAGATGGGATAACAGCATGTACTTGGGTGCCAGAGTGTGACTGAGGCCCTAACTGTGTTACCTGCACTGGGGGGTCTGTGTGTAACTCCGGGAGACATGCTGTTTCTCTGTAGGCCATGGTGCGCCAGTGGCAACAGGTTGTGGTTGCCTAGAGAACCACCAGGATGGCTGTAAATGAGATTGTTCTGGTTGCTAACGGGAATGGACACAGACATGTCATAGTTTGATGGGGGCACGGCCTGCTGAGAGAGGGAGAGAGAGAGAGGAAAAAAGAGAGAAACACAGACACAAGTTTGATTAGACTAAAGATATGTTTTAGAACGATTGCAGTAAGTGAAGAAACGGATGAAGGCCTTTGAGTAAAGGAATGGACACAGAAAGAGAGAAAGAGACGTGACAATTCAATTCTCAAGGAACACAAAGGAATTCAAAAGTTCAAAAGGACAAATGGACGACTAACAATAGACAGCCATGCATAGATGAATGGTAGAACAAGTAGAGCGAACAACTTCTTAGAACAAAACTAAAAATACAACACAGTGTGGACGTTGGATTGGAGCACTGAAATTAAACGGCGTGCGCTTAGAAAACTCCTCTGTTAGTCAAATCGCCTCCAAGATGATATATGGGTTGGCAATACTCTCTCACTCAAATGTTTACTTTCTGTAAAGGACTCTTGTTTTGCCCTTTACATGTTGTGACATTTATTACTGTGAAGGCAAAAGGTTGACGTGAGAAAACAAATGTTTTTGTCAATGCTTTTATAATCCCTTAAATACATCCCTGATTTATCACATTAAAGAAATAAGAAGGCTATGGTTTACTGGGAGGAAAGCCAATAGCATCCCACTGTTCAAAAAAAGCTATAGATAATTCAGTCTGTCTTCACCTCACCAAAAAAGTCTGCAATATTTCTTACAAAAGCGGCAGCAAGACTGAAGAATTGGATGCATGTAGGACTTTGACTGTCACATGGAGCTAATGCAAAGTGTTAAGGGGTAGACTCAGATCAATCAGCAGTCTCATCAGAAACATGAGTAGAGGTAATCTGTCGGCCCCAGGCGTCTAGTTTGTCATGTTTATTGTGTCACTTGGCAGAAGGGCTTAACCTTGGGAGTGCCCTGGAAGTGGTTGATCCTGCATGTTAGCTTTAGGAAGTAGAAAATAGGGCCCTAAATTACTGCCATGTGTCTCAGAGCTATCACGGGGATGATCGGACTGGCTTATGTGGAAGTGGGATATGTGCCTTTGCACCGCTTTGTCTTCCTAAATTTTCTTCCTTTTGCTAATGTTCTTTTTGCAGGCCAAATATTATTTCATTGCAGGCCTCAGAACATTTTGCTTTTACTGCAACTTTACACAGGCAAAAGCTATGGAGGTTTTATTTTATTACCAGTGAGGGGCTGTCTCTGGTTTGGTTTTATTTTTTGATGACTTTAAGTAATTTCTTCCATCTTGGATTACTTGTTGACCAAATACCTCAACACTTCCCTATGCAGTGTTTTCTAAGAGTGGGGTAGCTGTCTCTATGCACACATTTGTGTGTACCCGCACCCCTTCCTTGGGTGTAAGGGCCCCGTCTGTAAACTGTCCTTTAACTGGTGCCATCCTTCCTGTTTTCACTCATCTGCCTCCTCCGCCTCTCCCCACAGTCCCCTCAACAGTCCCCTGCAATCCACAGGCCCAGTGCTTGGCAGCCACCCTGACCACACACTGAACTGCCACTTGTTGTGTGCAGAGCCCCCCCCCCAACACCACCACCCAGCTCCGATCCCAAACCCACCCTCCACCGCCACGCCATCCCAGCTCACCAAACCCTGCCTTGCTTCTAACCACATCTCCCCCTGCTCCACGCGGCTTAGACACTACTGTTCTTCTCTAAATGATCTACCATGGAATTATCTCTTTCTCTGTAAGACTAGAGAACTAACAATTCCAATATGCTGCTTTCTGAATGAAAGGCAGGCTCAGTTTACATAGAGAGCAGCCTTTATTTTGCAGCTGGCTATAGATTACATTTGTTTGTAAAATTAACACAATATAATACAAGCAGCTCACATGTCTTGACACATCTGTTGACAAATAATCAGTTAGGCTACTGAAAGCTGTGCCTACAATTAATTTCAGTAAGGAGGAAAAATAGTTTTGTGAGGTACGGAGATATGCTTAAGAGATTTTGAATGTCTACTGCTGTTTCATTGCCACAGTGCCTGTCCTTGTTGTTGCGGGTGACTGAGCACTGTGTTTTGGTGCAGGAAAAGGAAAAGCACATGCAGACCACACCTCCCCAAGAGCCCGGCAAGGCATTATGGGTAACGGGTTCAAGGAGGGAACCCAGTAAGGTTAAAATTTGTCAGGAGAGAAAGTCTGCAATTACTATTGTAAAAATGCCTGCTAGTTATGGTTACAGTTACGTCAAATTAGAGGACTGTTCCTCAACAGTAATCAAGCAAAATCAAAGAACTGTCATTTCTTCCTCTGTGAGTATACAATATAATTTCACTCTAGTCTTACTTTCACTCTCACTTTGTCTATTTAGTCTAGTGGCAAACAATGGTGGTTAGCTGGGTTAGCTCAACAGTTACTGGCCAGTCAGCATTTTGTTAGCCTGCTGAGGATGCTGCGTAGCGTCAACCCGGTACTTACAGGTATCTTATGAGTTTTAATCATGTGATCAAACTCCTCGTTAATCTGTTTGTATTTCTCCTCAGTGCTTGGGGTGAGGATTAGAGTCGACTCGAGTTCCGGACTTTCGCCGCCTTTGTTCTCCTTCTTGCTTAATGCCTGCCAGGTCCCACATAACCACAGAGACGGACGGAGGCAGACACAGATGAAGGGACAGAGAGATGGGTGGTAGGGACAGATGATGACAAAAACGAGGAGACGGGGACAAAGCGACAGAAAGCACAGGGGGGAAGAAGGGAAAGAGAGGAAAGAAAGATGAGAGGAAGGTTCAGGGTTTAACAAGAGGTACTTACACACAGTCTCTGTCTGCTGATCATCAGATCAATGTCCTCGTTTATTTTCCTGTACTTGTCCTCAGACTCGGGGCTGTGGCCGACCGAGTCGTCTGCATCAGGGTCTGGGCTGTCACAGCCGTTTAGGCCCTTCTTTCTCAATGTCTGCAAACAGAGTAGTTGCACAACATAGTTGAAGGGCTTTGGGTTAGGGAACAGTGACCCACAGAGGGACAATGGTGATGTCCTGTGAGGAGGTACCCTTTAGAATGAATCACGACAAAAGACCAATTAGAGGAAGTTTGGGAAACCATTTAGGGATTTCTTTAAATGAAGCATTTCTTGATTTATTTCAAATGAATAGATTTTGCAAAGTACTGACAAAATTTGCTCTATTTCTAAGAAATGGTTCTAGAAAAGAAATGAATTATGTTTGGCAGTCTCTAACCTCTATCAACACGGGGTGATACAAGGATACACTGGCCGCTTTGTGAACATAAAAAGAAAAAACATGCAGCTATAAACATTCAATATGGCACAAAGGATTTAAACACATTCAATAACAAGACATGACAAGTGATCAAACTCTTGTCCAAATGACAAATCATGGGACTCTGAAACCTCATAATTACAGGAAAGGGAAAACGTCATAAAAGTAAAACACATTTTATAACCATAATCATCAGTATGTCATGAAATCAAAAATAAAATATAGTTGCTTGAATCCATAACTTTGGTATTTGTGCTATTAAATGTGTCAGTTTCTGTTTTGGCCACCTGATGGCCACCTGCCCCCATTAGAGTGGCCAGAAAACAGCAGGCAGAGAAGCACACTCTCCACTCGCTCACCACTCCCTCCGAGTGGATGAGAGACACAGACAAAGAGAGTGTGAGAGGGAGCGAGAGATAGAGAGAGAGAGCTACGTCTGTCCTTTTTTTAGATATTGTTGACAACCATAACAGCAAGGATAAGTTTCAGAGCACATTACTGTGTGTGATAGCACGAGGGTATGTTTGCTTGAGCAAGTAGGCATGTACCGATAGGTGCTGTGTTCATTTGCCTCGCAATGTGAGAGACAAAGAAAGAGCGGAAAAGAAGAAAAGTACAGTATCTGACAGTTAGAGATCTCATCAAAGGCACCCCCCCCACACTCCTCCCCATCCCGCTTTCACTCTCTTCCCCCACCCCCTTCTCTCTCTACTCCTGGCTTTAATAAAGGGAGATTAGTCTACAGGAGGAATATCACGGGCCTGCTCCTGTCTATGCAGTCATCTCTTCACACTGTGCTCTCCTACTTTCATCTGAAGCTCCATATCAGACATACGTAATTAAATTTACTTTAGCACACCCTGTATTTGATGCTGATCAAGTGTGTGTGTGTCTCTGTGTATATGTTGGCATGTGTGTATGTATCCACTGGTGCAAGTGTGTGTGTGTGTGTGTGTGTTTGTGTGGGAGGGAAAAGAGGGGAACGAGTCTGTGTTTGTGTGTGCATGTGTGGGTGTGTGAGAGTGGGTGTTAGCGTCAAGAAAAAAGAAAGAAAGACTGAGCAGGAGCAAGGAGGAAGATAGATGCTAAGATAAGTTAATCTCAGTGAACTTCTTCCTCTCGTTTTTTTTGTCTCCGTCAGTCACTAACGGAGAGATACGAGTGCTAGCTACTCCATCACAACCAGCAACAGAAGTGACAAGGAGCGATCTGCCTGCTTAGAAAACAAATAACAATCCAGTCATCTCTCATGTCAGCACAACAAAAGCCTGTTTTGAGTGTGGTTTTAGTGAACTTAGAGGGCTTCTTTTGTTTGTGTGATAACTGTTTGATTCCTGAGGCGTCTCGTGGCGAGGCAGCTACTGTAAGCGTGTCAACATTTGCTGGCTCTCCTCTTCTCTCTCTGAATCCCCACTTGGCCCCCAGAGTGGAAATCTGGAATTCTGAATTTGAAAGCGTCTCTCACATCTTTGACAGTCTTCAGGAAATCACACCAACAAGGCGGTGCAGGAGATCTGACTTCTAACAGACCCACAGTGAATCAAGCACTCCTGCTCTATCAGAGGTGGATGAGTCAAAAGAACAAAGGGGTTGCAGAGGTTTAGCATGCTGTCTTTTTTGGCAAAGGCGTGAGATGTAAAACTTTTGCTATTTCTTTTGTGTAGTTTCATTTTGGCCTCGGCGATGCATCATATCGAACTGACAAGAGCTGAACCACTGGCCTTTTTCTGTTCATATGAGAATGCTTGCAAGAAAAACAACTTTTCTTCCTACTTGCACAGATTTCCTCCACCTACCGCCGCCAGCACACAGTGCATGAGAGATTCAATACCATTCTAGGAAGAATAGCAGTGGTGCATTGCTGGAAGAGGAGAAAGAGTGCTGGGGTAAAGGTGACACCCATATGGGGCAACTGAGCTGGTGGTCTATCAAGGGGGGGTTGGGCAGTGGTTGCGTCGGGTGTTGATTGGGTGCAGGGTGCCAGGGTATGAGTGTTATATGACTTTAAAGCATGTGGCCCAGGCTTAGCTTTCCACCGGGGCTCAGCACATTGAGGGTGCGGTACAAGGATGGTATGCCACTCATCCCAGTTATTCCCACCTGTTTAAAGACATCACACCTGTTGCCAAAGGCTGACACACAACCCGACAACCAATCAGATCCTTTGGGGTGCTCATAGAGCCATAGAAGGGCATCTCACTCTTGGCCTCTCAAACTCACGACCCTAATGCCCTACTCTCATCATCCTATATATTTTCCGCTTCTCGAATAGCTCATTGCTTAATATGTGCCCTGGATTTGTTATGTGTTTCATGGCTCTGTGCCACAGTCATCAACTGCTCCAAACAAGGCTTTGAGTCTCTAACTCAGTGACATCATCACTATATAAGACTCTTCAAAGACACACATTTCAAAATAATGGAGAGAACAATGATCATTTGAAAAGGAGCCGCTATACTTACATTGAAAGACACAGGAGTATGAAGAGCTGGCATGAAAATAGAGTCTTTGGGGAATACGCTAATTGGATGAAGATTAAAGAAAAACACTTTGGTGCAGTTCACTTGTGCCAAGAATTCACAAAATATTCACCCAAATTATCATTCTCAGTTTAAAATTATTCAATTTCACAAGTAACTTGGATTTTCAGTTTTTATAAAGAAATGCTCATTATTTTATTCTTACAGAATGACTGCTAGCATAAAATGAAAACATTTCAAACAGCTATATTTAATGTCCTGTACTCTTGCTACAATTTAACATGTGGGCATACTCTGACATGAGAAACCAATTCATAAGAGAGAAAGGTTGATGGAGAAAGGGAGGGGAAGTGAAAGAGAAAAAGCTACAAAAATACAAGCTACTACAATATGAGTAGTCACCGGACATGTTACAGAGAGGGAGTAAAGAAAATGTGATGAAGAAGAGAAAGGAGAAAACGTATTACAGAGAGGAAAGACTGCAAAAAAGCTGTGTGCTTGCTTGGCTCTGCGTCTTTCTCTGTGGCCCCTTTGGAGGCTTGCTCCTAATTAAACTCCTTCTTCATGATGCTCCCTCATGACTCGACTTGTCACAGGGCCTGTGTGAAGCAGGCACAGCAGCATAGACACAGCGTCCTACATATTTAGACACCTGTCTCATCTGGACCCTTTAGTTCTGCACCCTCAGCTAGGCTGGCCTAGACTGGGCTATACTAAAATGTAGCTTAGATGGGCTAGTGGGCTAGAGTGAGCAAGACAAGTAAGGCAACCTGGGCTACATTGAAATAATCAGAGACTAAGTGAAGCAGGCGTGATATACAAGGAAACTGAATCATAAGTTATATTGCTTGGTGTTAGTACATCTGTCAAAGATTTTAGTTCTCTGATGTTTTAATTGCAGGAAAAGGTCCAGCCGTGTACTCATTTCATAGTTTAGGGTGTGGGTAATAACTTCATGTAGCTCTTGAGAAAAAAACTGTGGAGGGTATTTGGGTGTGAATTCTGGGTGGCCCCAGGGGGTCTGCTAGGGACAGCTGACGCCTGCCCATAGCTCCTACCATACCAGGATCCGTCTGCTCGGCATTCTGCCACCCTGCTCACCCTCTCTATCCCTCTATCCATCTTTCTGCCTCAATCTTTCTGTCTCAGTCTGCTGCTCAGTCTGTCTTTGTCTCCCTACCTCTGTCTTCTTCCCCTCATTTTCTGCTATACTACCATGTCTCAACACAAGCTGAGTCAAAAACATTGTTGGCTTGATGATACATCTTTATTTGTGATATACTCAGGCTAGTTGATGGGTTGTGTTTGGAAAGAGCCTCATTGCTGACCATTCCCTTATGCAGTTATCTTGGCAGTGGCTGAAGGGTACAACACATTCAATATTGTGTTTATTGCTATTGGCGACAGCCAGGCCAGTGAATGTTTCTTAATGTCTTTGACCCAATGGCTGACAGCATCAGTGAAAAACCCTCTACAAAAACAGCCAGTTTATAATAGCTCTTTTATATCTTTGCCAACACTGTATGGTCTCCGTAATACACATACTATTGTAAGCAAAACCAAGACTTATGAAAGAATATAGTATTATACCAGCGCACAAAGGGTTTTCTCCAATAAATTCAACAGTTTATGGTTTTTCAGTATATTTCAGCAGGCGATGAAGAACAAGTCACTGACAGACGAGCACAATATAAAAGCATCATAACTGTGCCACTTATGGTTAATCATGTTTCCTGTGCTGTTAAAATATAATAACAATTTTACTGGAATAAACAGCTTTGCCTGGCAGGGTCTCAGCCACTGTTTGTCACAATGTTAACATTTGGTAGAGAACAGATTGATTTACCCGGACTATCAGAGACACTCCTTGAAGACATGACAGTATGCAAATTATACAGACCTGCCTTCATAATGTGTGTAGGTTGAGTGTGAGCACAGGGTGCACCGACAGTGTGCTCTAAAGTCTTTTCAGTAACTGGTTTATGACCCAAAAGTAAACAGCTGGAATTTAAAAGGGCTCAAATAGCTAGGGGGGGCAAGAATTTAATATTTATTTTTTAAACGCAAAATGTACCAAAGTCTGAATAAAATATGGCAGGTTTAACCTTAAAAAAACATACAGTACATTTTGTTTGACTGGTCTTTAAGATTTTAGCCCATCCTCACCCAGAAAACAACCATATGGGTCAATCGTGCAAGCAGCTCATGATCACTGACAATTATGTTTCTTTTTAGGCATCAACCTCTCGTGGCTGTAGAGTAAATGAGGAAAAGTGGTGACAAAGTATAAGAGCACCGAATTATGTGTAAGGAGGCAGGATTGGATTAAACAAACAGGACTTTCACTCAGGAGACTGGTTTTCAAACAAAAGTCTACTGTCATTTTTAAATGATTAAGTTTTACCTTAGTCTGTGAAGCCGCGAAATACTGTACGCAAATCATTTTAAGCCAATTCCTGAAAGTATTTTTGTTGCCTAAATTTAACTAGTGTTTAAAACTAAAATCGTGCCCCATGTGTTAAAGACACATGATTAAACCGCCAATAATACAATGGTTGAATGTGTTGTTTTGGGAGTCTTTGGAAAAGTTCCATTAATGTTGTTTAGATATGGAGCTGTGTTGCAAGATGTAGATCATGACTGTTGGTGAAAAAGGTCACAAAGGTGCCAAAAAGAGGAAACATTTGTGACAATAGGGAGCTTCCTCGCTTAAAACAATTGATAAACTCAATTTCATCAGAGCAGATTGGTAAAGACCAATGTGACTCTGTGTCAGCAGGGGTGAGGCAGTGGGGAAAAACGTTGTCCCTTCCCATCACAAATAATAAGATGGGGGTGGTCATGAAGTGGACCCGGGGTTGATCAAGACCCCCCAGCCCCACTGCACAATAATCCCACTCAGGGTGGCCTTGCTGCCGGCAGAGCTGGGTTTGAGATGTGCTCTAATTCTCCTTATTTCTATTTCTTTTTCTGTCTGTCTGGCTCACTCTTACTTGCTTTCGTTTTGGTCTCTCCCCCTCACTCTCTCTGTCTCTCTCGCTCACTCTTTCTTTCTGTCCGCGTTTCAGAGTGGAGGGAACATCAGAGGGATCAGGCTGGCTTAGCTTATTGAAAGCAGATGGCAGACCAAAGGCAAGAAGGCCACAGTTTCATGAAGCGTGGTTTGAACATGCCAGGACCATGTCGAGGGGCATGCCCATGGATGATGGCTACATGGTGTGTGTGAGTGTGTGTATTTGTGTGAGCATTTGGGGGCGGGGGGGGATGGTTGATTTTGTAGGTTACCAATCTGAGGAATGGGACCCCCAAATCACAGCCTGTCCCTGTCTGTTTTTTTTCAGTCATCATCTGTGGATCCCAATGCACTGGTTGAGTCGACGTTTGAAAAACAAAATGCATCAATGACTTTTCAGTGATTTTGGTGGCTTTGAAGCCCCTTACTCCTGGTGCCCTGCTGCACTATAATCAGGAATCAAAGGCTGGCGCCTGGGATCCATCATCTCTGGCAAAGTGGTCGTGTGTTCAGTAATAACACTGGCTAACTGTGTATGTAATTACTAGCTGTCTAGGGATTACTAGACTGACTAAACATTGAAAAAGAGAGTGAGAAGTAGAGCAAAAAATAGAGAAAAGTATTAAAAGTAAATGAGAGAGTCAGAATTTCTCCAAACTGTGGAAATGCAATGGTGCATGTGCTAAAATCACCATTAAGAAAACTTGCTGCAGACGAGAGCCCACTCACCGACAGACAGTCTTAGCTAGCCAGTACACAGCACAATACCAGATGGTGCAGTGTTTCCCATATGGAATAGACAAACACTAAGCACATGTCAGAATCCAACACTGTTTGCTACAGCAGCATCCCGGCCCTGGGAACAAAGTGGTCATTCACACTAGTCACTACACTGCATAATTACCCAGATAGACATTATGAGACACAATGCCAGCTCAGTGAAACTGTATAAAGAGGGCACTTATGTCTGCACCCTCAACCTTCCCCTCTTTCATCCTGTCTACGCTCCAGTTGCATAATTGTCTCTATTCAAATGAGAGAAATGAGAATGTGTCTATATGTTTTTCTGATTCAACATTAAAATCAATTCGCCAAGGATAAATTGTATGTGGAAAACACTCTCATGCTTGTTGTATATACAGTAATGCCATTATTCAGCTGTGACTGCACTGTGACATTATCAATAAAGCTTTCAATTACATACTCAAGTTATTATCAGATAATAATAGTATAAAAGCCTCAGTAAAATGACTCTAGTTTTCTTTGCATGGCAAGGGGTAAAGCTTCAAGTGCCCCTCCGGCCTCTCTCTATTCCTTCTTTGTCCTCCTACCAATCGTCACTTATCGTCTGTTGTCACTCTGTCTCTTATCGCGTGGTGCCACAGCAGGGAAAGGGAGCCCGAGGGAGGCCTTGAGTAACAATGACCAGCCGGTTGACCTCTATACTGGGACCTTGAGTTTCCACACCCTGTCCAAAGTCGCAATCGTGGCAGGGGAGGGGCTGAGGCCAGGGCCAGGAGGGAAGCTCCAGGCAGGGTAGGGAATGCCATCTATAAAAATAGATCTTCATTATTCTGAATTTTCCACAAATAGTTTAAAAGAACAAGGCATCATTTCATCTTAATGGCTGGCGTGAATTGTTTTGGGCTGTGTAGTGGAAAAAGCCTTGCCTTTTGGCAGCGTGGCCTCAGAAGTGGCCTGCCTTTTTCACCGCTCCACACCACAGGGACCACATATTGGCACATTTCAAACAGTCTATTTTTAAAACCTCTTGTTGTTGTGCGAGTACCTCAGACTTCCGCTTCAGTATATTGACGTTAAAAAACACCTCTGACAGAGATCCAAGTGCTACTTAGTTTCTCGTCTGAGGTTCTGCTTTTCTGGGCAGCGGGCGTCTGATGTGGAACAAAATGCTGAGCCTGTAGATCATATACATTATCTGTCATCTTGCTCTTAGCCACTCTTAAGAAGTGGAAGAGGCATATAGTCTATAAAATAGGAACCCAGTAAATTTGCTCTCTTTATGTCTGAGGCTGGCGCCGCAGACAGATGTGTTCTGGTGTGCCAGGCTAAACCTTAGAGCAGACAGTGTTCAGCTGTGTGAGGAGAATAACTTGTTTGTGTCAGGGTGACACCTATTAGGGGTCGTCACTGGTATCATAGACAGAGTGTCTGATTAAAACTTAATTCTATTGAAATGGATAATATAACTTTAAAGATATAACTTTATGTATTTTCTTGGTAATAAAAAAAAATCCAAAACCAACCAGACAGGATCCCTCTGTTTGTTAAAGAGAGTGTGTGTGTGTGTGTGTGTGTGTGTGTGTGTGTGTGTGTGTGTGGGGGGTGTGTGTGTGTGTGTGGGGGGGGGGTGTACAAAAACAAGTGAATTGAATAATAGACTTCTTTATCCAAGGGATCAGATGTTTATGGTCTCAGATCAATGGTCTTATGCATGTGGTCGCCGAGGGCAACTCTTCATGGTCGGTCCTCAGTAAGAGAGATGGAGGCTGAATGAATTCTCTGACACTTCGCTTACTCACTCCTCTGTTTCAAAAACAACCCCCACCCACCCTGTTTCAAACACAAGGAGGGGAGAGAGAGAGAGAGAGAGAGAGAGAGAGAGAGAGAGAGAGAGAGAGATTCCATGCCTATTCTTCTACCCTCTCCAAGCAAGGACCGCCAACTAGGCAACTATTTTTAGCTTCACCACACACTATTTTTAGACCACTACCACTTTTTGAAGCAATTAAACGTACATCAAATAACAGAGCGCGCTAGTGGTAGTTGTTTTAGGGGTGGTGCTTCATTTTGACCATCAAACAAACTAGTTTTTAAGTGGTTTTATGTGAAGGAAATGGAGTGACTTTTTGCCTTGTGCTTTTTGTCTCACCGCCCTTTTCTATGCATTAGAACAACCAATTGTCAATTTGAAAGTCCAAAACGCTAGAGACATGTTTTTCACATATACCTTACGTATATAATACAGTATATGGTAGCTTGTTTCTTTTTCACTAACCTCTAAGCTTGTTTGTAACTCTGTGAAAGCTTCCAGAGGAAACGTTACCATTGTTGTTAACACTGAACATAAAGTATGAACTGACGGTAGAGGTGTGAAAAGTTCTGGACAGTTTGACTCTTCAACGTGAAATTCTCAACCCTATAGGGGTCTTCAACGTTTTTCAAGCAAAGGACCCCTTAACTGAAAGAGAGACGGAGCAGGGACCCCATCCTACGTATATATTATATAAAATTAAGTTGCGTATTAAACTGGCCCTACAATAATGTGTAGTGCTGCCTAAATACTTTTATACATACTTCTTTAATGCATAGAATAATAAGCTATTAAAATAATAATTGTTGGCATGATTTTATAAATCATGTTTTAATGTTAATAATACATTAACTGTATGTATCTGTGGATGGCTACCTTAGTGACTACCTCTCCTAATACGCTGGTTTATATGTGCTGGTAATTTGTTGGGTTCATGTTTAGATATTGTGAAGTTTAAAATTCTTTTCTTGGAAAAATTAAGTTTGGTGGCCCCCTGTAACTCGGAGGACTCACTGTTGAAAATCTCTGCTATGTACCAGCAACGTATTTTTTTTTTTTTTTAATGTGCTGTGGCGAGTCTTTGTTTTAACAAACTGTGATACTGTTAGCTTTCCAATGTCACAAACTTAATTTTCTTAGTCAGTCAAAGCAGCCTCAGACCTTAATCCTCAGCCCACCAGGAAAAACAAGCCGTGTTGCCGATCTCTTGTCACTAGCAAACACCAAGGCACTGTGATCTCTGTGACAACCAAACCCCTTACCTCCACCCCATGTTGCACCAAGTGTACCCTATCCTAACAAACTCAAAACGACTCCACACAAAATTACTGTGGACAACTGTAAGACAGGAGATATGATATGACTCCCTTATTTCTCTTGGATTCTGAGACATGTCAAAGTCATACAGGATAAATTAGTGAAGGCATTCAAGCCAGAGTAATTATACAGTATTTGAGAGCCATGAGAAGAAGTCATTCAGTGGGATGATCAACACAGAAAACTCCTTAAGGCTAATTTTCTCCATGCTGTTTAGAAACCAAACAAGCACATAGAATAGCACACATGCTGGAAAATATTTTCACAAGAGCGGGGCAGAACATGAGCACACTGGCACTTCAGAGAGAGATCACATGTCCTGTTGACTTGCGAGAATATTATGAGAAAGCACAGAAAAAGATGTTTGAATTAATAAAGGAGATTTTTGAGGTAAATCACAGTGAAATCTGCCAAATTAGTCGATAGAGTGTATGGGAATTGAAACAAGACATGCAGTGAACTGGTGTGGATAACTTACATTACTCGTTTTCTTTTTACAATCTCCAAGACATACCAGCTTAATTTACTTTTGCTTAATGTTTCTTCATTTCCACCCCCACCCCCTCAAACTTCCCCCTCCCTCCAGTGGACTGTCACTGGGCTGAAATCACACCTGTGCTTCTCACACATCTCGGCACACGGGTGAAACATACGCAGGGTGAAACATGGTGAGGGAGCTTTGCTGAATCTCATTAGCCAAGCGGGTAGTCATTAACAGAATGACCTTTGGAAATAATTACCAGCCTTCCTCCCTTCATCCCTCTTTCCCTCCCTCCTTTTCTTCTCACACTCATCTATCCCTCTGTCCCTCCCCTTCCCCCCTCATTCAATAGTTCCTAGGTGAGGACAGAGGGAGAGAAAAGGAGAAAAGAAGGGAGAGAAATGAGTTAAGGATAGGTGGTAAGGCAGGTCCCTGCTGCTGCTGTTTAGGATTACAGGGTGAGCTGAACTTTCAGATTAGGTTAATCTGCTGGAAATGGGATTGGCCAATGGCCTTTCCTCTGGCAGGTAGGCAAGCAGGTCAGCTCAGTACTAAGAGGCATGTGCCATTCCATGTGATACTTGAGCCAACGGTGTGCTGTGCTGGCGGAGGTCATCACAATGCCGTCAGCTCTGCAGGGTTTGAGCCAATTGTCACCATGTATGTACACACGCATACACGCATGCAGAGCGAGAGCACACTTACAGGCCAAACACACTTTTCTGTGTGTGCATACAAGCACAATAGCTCATACTGTATATGCACATAGAGAACACACAAACATTATGTCATCCCTGACTCCTTTCACTTAGGTATATCCAGGCATTAAGGGGATATAGCTCACTCGCTAACCCTTTAGTTGTTTCACAAACCTGTGTTCTTTGTTTCAACAGAGGGGAGAACAAACACATTGTGGAACAGGGATTTGGCACAGCCCAAGTGTGTTGGATTTGGGGCCGCTCAATCACAGCAAGACCCAGCCTGCGCCGCTTAGGTTTGGGCTTGATTTGCAAACATTGGGAGGGGAAAGAAAGGACTCTTTCATGGGCTTTTGCAATTAACAACCCCCATACTGGCATAATATATCAGCAAGCTGAAAGTGATTGTCCTTAAGCAGGAATAAAAGAGAGGAACAGGAGAGATGGATCTATTCTCTTGTCATTTCCCAACACGGCTTCCCATTTCTCCTCTAATACCATTCGCATGTCCAGGAAACCGGCCTGGCAGACAGCGAGTATAGGAAATCTATCTGCGTGTTTGACTGTTTTATCTGGAGCCAGACTCGGAGTGCACTGTAGACCTGCCAGGACGACACATTTGGATCACTTGGACATCCAATGATGGGAGGATCTGCCTCTGTGTTTGCTTTCATCAGCTACAAGAGACTAGAAGAGTTTACATGTCTCTTTGAACAATTAGTATGAATTAAGTGGACCTCCCTATTTGTTTATGTAACAGCTGATAACACTGTGTAGACCATATTTTATTACAGTCTCATGGGGGGAGTATCTGCGAGTTTAGATAGCACTGTACCCAGAGATGGGAAGTAACAAATTACAAATACTTCGTTACTGTACTCAAGTAGATTTTTCAGATATTTTTACTTTACTTTACTATTTATTTTTGTGGCGACTTTTTACTACTACTATATTTGAGCAACACCCACATACATGTATATTCATTTAAATGTTAAGGGGAAGAATAGATAGAAACTGGATCTGTGAATTCTCACAGAATCACAACTGAATTCATATCTTGCTAATGAGTCAGAATCGTATTAACCTGGAGTCCCAGTCTCTGGCATAATAATTATATATGTTATGTTTTAGGCCTATTGGCAAACATCCATTTAAAATGAAGCCATTGCTATATAAAGACCGTGTTCTGCATGTCCACTGAAGTTCCTCAGCGTGCTCTCTAGTAACATGTGTGTGCTCCAGGTAGCTTTGCATAAAAAAAATGGTTGTCATTCGCATGGCTACTTTTACTTTCATACTTTAAGTAAATTTCCAAACGTGTACTTTGTTACTTTTACTTGAGTAAAGAAGTTTAATCAGTACTTCCACTTTTACCAGAGTATTTTTTAACACAAGTATCTGTACTTCTACTTAAGTACGGAAAATGAGTACTTTTGCCACCTCTGACTGTACCATGGGTGACAATACCTGTCGTTTGGGATTAAATGAAGAATTAAAAAAAAACATGTCCTTAGTTTGTTTCAGATTGCCATTGTTTTTATGGGATTAATATGGGTTTATGGGTGTCATGTGTTGTGAATGTAACAATAATAAGTAATTTGATTAGCAATGCTTGATTTGATTTACCACTTGTGCTCTGAAGAGCGTTAGCTTTGGTTACTTGGTCTTTTGCTTTCACAGATAGTTGTGGAAGTGTCATTCCCAGCTGAAACTGTTTTCAAGTGAGTCATCAAGACCTTCTCAACCACTCCTCTCTCTCTCTCTCTCTCTTTCAACCCCCCTATTTCAGTCTTTCACATACATACTCACCCATTGACCCATCCATCCCATTCAACCTAATGCAAAAAGTCTTAGAGATTATTTACAGTATGTTCAATGAAAAACTGGATACAAAAGGAAAGAAAAAGAGTGAGGGAGAGATGGAAAAGAAAAAAGCCCTCCAGCCGCTTGTAAACATGCTGTAGCTAGAGAGGCTGTGCAAAGCTCTCAGTGCCGCTCTCTCAACAACGCTAATTATCAACCAAAGACATGCTAATTACATAGAGCTTTATTGCTAATGTAGCAGGCCTCTATGCCAGCCGCCCACACTCTGAGCTCCGCTCCCCTACCTCTGCCTCTCCTCCCACTACACCTTCAGGCAAAGCAGCAACAGAGGGAGAGAGATACATGCAGTGTGTATACTTCTAAAAACAAGAGCTTTCTGCAAATTTTAAATTAAATATTCCACATATCAATGTCATGTTTAAGGCCTTATTCTTCCTCTGTGCAGGGGGAACCTAGATTTAATTTACACCCCTAAATCCAGCCCTTTATTTTGTTCCTGACCTCCTCCTCATCATCGTGCCATCTCAACAGGAAGTATGCTTCACTCCTGCCTCCCCCCAGACTCAACAACCCACCCACGTTCCTGTAACTGTGACGTAGCCTAGCAGCGGCACACAATGCTCAGTGGGAGAGATCCAACCCCACCGTTCCCCTTGCTCCTCCACACACCCTCCTACCGCCCGTGCTAAAACATGCTAGTGTCAGCCCTGTGGCCAATCCTTCTAGCACGCTACAGCTAAGGCTGAAGGCCTCTCCAGATCGATTTCTCCCGCTGTGAGTTGCTCAGAGTCCTCCAGGGATCACAGTGTAGGTAGTGCTCCACAGCACACTCCCCCACTAGGCTCTTTAGCGTCTTCCCCTGACACGGCTGTTTACACGTTAGCCATCCTCTGCTCTCTAATGGAGACACAGTTAAAGAGAGAGCTTCAAAGCATGGAGCTCTCGTCACAGGCACTTGCTGAAACATGTGACAACTCTCTTCATGGTTTCAGCTGGAGCAGGCTAATACACTGTCTATACAGTGGCTGAAGGGCTTGCTGCATCAAGGATATCAGTGCTTACAAGCACACTAGGGATATGAGTGGATGCTAAATGGGTTAATGTAAATGATATAATGCATAGAGGATTATTTTTTTTATCCCTTCTGATATACTTGGATACGATTAATTTTGCACAAACTGTGGCAACTCACTTGGATTTTTTTCAAGACTCAAACTAAGCTTTGGGGACACCACATAGATTTAAACACTATTACAGATTTTTAATGTTTCAGAGTAGCATATAATATTATAACTATGACAAAACTGATTTCATTTTTTTTTAAGAATCTAAGCTTACAAAGTTATAGCCTGAGCCACATTACCAATTACAAAAAGGAAGGGAAAAAAGCACATACTGCAGTGCAAAAAAAAAGCTGTTATGCTGTGTCTAGTAGGTTTGTTTGTGCTTTTCAATATCGTCCATGATAAAGCACCGAGTCCATTCTCTTTGTTTGCAACATTAAGGTCAGCCATATGTTGAGTGCTGCATCCTTTGATGTATCACCTACATTAACACAATACATATTTGACTGCGACCGGGGAAATGGTGCTGGAACAACAGCAATAATGACAGCAAACCACATTTATGAATGATGTTTTCCTATCTCCAAATATGATATAAAGGAAGAGATAATTATTTAAAAGGTTGGGAATAATGTACGGTAATATCTCTTCCAAAGGTTTGTAGCCTGGTGCAGTGTGCCATCTGGAATAGCAGGACTGTTCCCGGTGGACCTGTCCACCCGTGGGTGGGCGACAAGCTCAGCAACACCCATAGGAAAAGATAAAAACATGCCTCATATGGTTTGACTCTGTGTTAGACTGGCCAAATCAGCTCCGATAGGTGCGTGCTAAGTGTATACATAACATTTCACTGGGTCCCCGCTTTTCCTTTCGGCCCTTTTTAAATTCAGGCTTACAATTGCAGACTATAGTGTTGTGCATGAATTGTGAACTTGTCGATCTAACAAATCAACAGTATGCTGCCATTAGGTGACTAATGAATTACAAACTGAGTATACATTCACAATAAAAACAAGAACATATGGACCTCTAAGCTGCCAAAATTATACATGTTGGATTTATTATTATTTATCATTATTTGTTATTTATTACCATATGAACTGTAAAAAAAACTGTATATATAGAAAAAAATCTATTTAATGAAATATTGCAGGAATAAAAACATGTCCTATGTATTTGCATTTAAGATAGATATAAAAATCACATTACTTTTAATGAATTCATCTAACACGCAGACAAGAATACTGATTATACTGTATGTGGAATTTTCCTCCAGCTGAAAAATGTAATATTTTTTCAACATTGTGGGACAGGTGCAGTATAATCAGCAAGCCAGGTATGAGTGTAAATGTGTGTGTGCAAGAGAAAGGTATAAACTCTGCATGAATGCATGCATGTCTCCCACCGGTTTCATCAGAGATACAGTGTGAATGTAGCGTAACTAGTTCATGTTGAGAACTTAAGGATCCTGGAGAGTGCCAGTGTCATTTTCTGCTTTATCTACCTGCCTACTGGCTGGCCTGACGGCACTGTTTAACATTGCCTTGAGCCATCATAGCAAAGTGTGTCCAAAGCAAGTCAGATCAACATCCTCGTCTATAAGGCACATCAATAGAGACAAGACGGTGAGGACAGGGACTTGTGGTTGCACACTACAGGGGCCAGTCTGAAAGGTCCAGATCAATGATAGGCTACCACTTTTGATTTACAAATTACACACAACACAAAGAGGCAATATATATGAACATTTTCTTTTATAAAATAAAGACAAAATGTGAGTCTTCAAAAACCTTTTTTTTTTTTTTAAGTGATTAATATTTGGACTGAGCTCTTGGCAAAGACCGACCAACAATGGGAGCAATTATTTCTTACGCTACTGTATGTTAGGTGTGAAGACAAAAAGAAAGAAGTATGGGTTGCTGAATGAGTCACAAATGCTGTAACCATCTGTCTGCTTCTGCGTTCCTGTGTGTTTGCATGAGTGTGCATGTGCCTGTGCATACGCGTGTGCTCCTGTGCATCTGTGTGTCGTCTGTGCGTTCTTGTAACTTACCTCCACAATATCAGAGTTGGTCCTGCTCTCATGGGGCTCGTTGTACTCGGTGTATTTAAGCAGGACCTTGTCCATGTCTGTGCTGGCATACTGGAACAGCTTGTTGGTGCTATTGAAGATGATCAGGGCAATCTCACAGTCACACAGCACACTCAGCTCATACGCCTTCTTCATCAGGCCAAACTTTCGCTTTGTAAATGTCACCTAAAAGAAGGAGATAAAAACAATGTTCACAGTGAGGCATTAAAGATTATGTTTACACATACAGGGTCACTCAACTGAATCTGTCTCACCTATAATCACATCACTATTCATTTCTGACTTGTCATCATTTAATTATAGCAAAAAAAGTCCCCCACCCTTGACATATTTACTCTGTAATGAGGAAATAAATGGGAATCGGACATACCAACATTTTCTCTTTAAAATGAGTAATTCTCAGGAAAACTGAATTAAAGGAAAGTGAAGTCTGCTGATGGTTCAACCCCCCCCCTGACTGAACAGTCCATCCACTATACCAGGAAAAAAGAAAAAAAAAAGAAAGAAGCTGTGCTCGTATTTAAGGAACTGAAAATAATCTGTCTCAGACAGATAACTGTATGATCAGAAGATCAGTTATTGCTTGTATATCAAAGCGCACAGAGGTTTATCAACATATGTCACCTTAAATTGTCCCTTTCATACGACCCAAATTTGCTCGCACTTTCACTCACGCTTTTACACAAAAAATACATATAACTGTTTTAATCTGCTTAAAGCCGAGGCAAACTATTTGTTGCCCAATAAACTGCCTCTCATAGCAAATAACAACCCATTGATATAAATAACGGGTGGGTTCCCTGACGATGACATGAATCTATTCGTGAGTGCTCAAATAATGACAATGCACTCAACTTAAACCTAAAACATATATTCTCTTCTCAAATGGGGCCTTTTTCTCTCTCTTTATCTTGGAACGTGTTAGTGTGCGTGCGTGTGTGTGTGTGTGTGTGTGTGTGCGTGTGCGTGCATGTGTGTGTGAGCCCCACGTCTGGTACCTTTAATAACACACGGACACATGTGCCCACACTGTCAAAATAGAACAGCCTCTATTCCTCTATTGTTTGGATCAAAACTAGAGCAGTGAAAGTGATTTAATTCCAGTGAGCTGCACCTGGTTTCTTTTCCAAGCCATGTGTGCAAGCCTTTTGGCTATATGGGAAACGAGAAAATGTGCAACTGCCAGCTTGCTTCTCTAAGCAACACTGCGCTTTTTTGTATTGAGCTTTCTTTGATTTCCTTCTGTGACTGCATTATTTACAGGAGATCTGTATTGACAAAGCTTTTTTTACAGAGAGGAAATACTGCCAGGACTGTGCCCAGCTGGTAGCTAATGATCTCAGTTTGTTGATTAACTGCATGTTTGTCTATTCTCCTCTGACACTTAAGTGGGCCAAAAAACACAGAATAAATACCTCCCAACACTCAGTTAAACATGCTCTGAATACAATTATAAAGGCTCTAAAAACCTTTATGAAGAAAGCCTTTAACGGAGGGATCTCTCTGTGTGGTAGATCAGGGTAATGCATGAATAGATTTGCGGCATAAATCTGTAATGCATTGCCCTTCACATTTTCTCTTTACAACTCCGAGGTCTGAAAGAGGAGATAGGGTTGAATGGATATTGATAGATGGTTTTGGATTTCTTGAAATCGTATCGCCCAGGATGCACCAGGGAAACTGAATATCAAACTATCCCTCAGCTTCAACCCTGTCTTTTTCCCTGTCTCCCTCTATCGGAGTAGGTAAAACCTTGTATGAACTGCCTTATCCTGGACCAGCTTCCCCCCGTTAATGTTTTCCAGTGATGTCATCTCGTCACGCCGAGCTATGTGTCAGACAGCAGTGGCTGAAACCAGAGACACGGAACCACACATTCTAACTCCATTACAAACCGGTGTGTGCAATTTCAGGTAGCCCGGCACAAACACGCATCTGATTCCCCGACAACATCAGAAGGAAAAACTCCCTTGGGCTCTAAATACCATGCTGACATTTACACAGTCATACTGTAATGTGAAAAAACAAGCCTCATTCTTAACGCCGTAAGATCAAAAGGCAATTTTGTGACAATAAGATTAATTGTCATTTCCAGCCTACTCTGAGCTTTACTATCCAACACAGAAACTAAAGGGTTCCGCCAGCCTCACAGCCGCAGAGCTATAGTACAAATCGTACATGAGTGAGTGAATAAGATGACAGGACTGTAGGACATAAGGTCAAAGTATACTATCCAGGAACAGGACATGTAGAGTGTTGTCTTTCTCTGGTGTTTTGATGCAAGGGGCACCGGGGCAAATGCAGGACACAGCTCCATGTCACACACTCTGCTGGGGCCATTAATGTTTCAAAAGGTGGCACGTGGTGTATACAGTGGGCCGGGTGTGAGTCCCAGAGGTCCAGAGCTGCTAGTCTCAAAGGGGAGGTCCACATGCTGGCTTGGATCGTTCACATATTACTGGACTACTCACAAACATCAGCATAACCACGCACACAAGTTTTACTTTGCCGCTTATCATTTTGACATGTTAAAAAATGAAAAGCAGAATGCAATCAAAGAGTCTTAAAGTTTAAATGAGAAACTGAGCTTGCATTTCACGTGTAGACTTACTTTAACACCACCATATGAAGAGAATGAGTGTGATTATGAAAAGCCTCAACTGACCAAACAATAACACCGCCATAAATATCGCACCACACCCCCACATCTCAATCTGACACGTACAACCTGCTACCTCCAAATCACATATATTACTCACATATAACGCTATGCACACACATCGATAAATACCAGAGGCAGAATCAAATAGATAAATATACAGACATATATGCAGTGCAAGCTTGGTTGAACACATTTGAAAAGACTTTTGGCTTACACATACATGCAATCTTGATGCTAAATACTGCTGTAAAACAGCATGTGGGAAGGGCTCATTTGTGCTTTACCTCAGCTATGTAATTTTTTCATGAGATCACTCTGTCATGACTTCATGGCTTCACATGTTGCCGTCATGTGACCCTTTCAGCTCATCAACATTCAAGCTGGTGTTGTCACCACTGGCCTTTCCTGTGCCCACACAGATGCTATGAATGGCCCACACCTGATCTACAAACCTTTACAGATATCTGACAGTGAAAGACCCTGGATGCCTTTGTCAGCAGAAAAATGCTAAGGACTGAAAAAGTGAGAAAGTTGTCCATTCCTGATAAGGTTATAGTCTACTGTATGTTCATGAAATAATTAAATATTATAATAATAAAGTTATTTTGTAGGAAGCAGATTGAACGGAAGACCATTACAAGTTTCTTTCTATGTGCAGCATTGTGTTATTATGTTTTTTAAATTTATACTCGTCTAGATTTATTTATAAGCAACTATAATTTTGAGGTGTATAACCTCTGGATAAAGTAACATAAGGATAAAGCAATACATTTTCTTCTTTTACTAAATTTCTCTGCCCTTGTTGTAACAAAAAACAATGTTGTAAACCACCCGTATGACAGTGTGGGCGTAATCGTTGTTTCCTTGCTCAGTGTGTGCTGTTAGATACACTATTTTAATAACAGAGAACATGACGTTATTGCACATCTGCAACTGCATACTGGTAAGAGGGACCAGTAAAGGTGTGTGAGTGTAAACCCAAATAAAGTAAACCTATCTTCACACACAAGCACACACACACACACACAAGCACACACACACACACACACACACACACACACACACACACACACACACACACACACACATTTGTTAGACCAATGGTAAAAACTATATCATGGCACGATGGACATTTAACTTTCAAACCATCAGTGTATGATGGATAGTCTGTGCATTGTTGTCAAGTGGTTACAGGCTAACATTTTCAACCTAACCCATTCTTTATGTAAAAAAGATGAATCCATGTTTACCACTATGCATTCTGGCTCTGCTT
Organism: Etheostoma perlongum; assembly: GCA_026937815.1. Taxonomy (NCBI): domain Eukaryota; kingdom Metazoa; phylum Chordata; class Actinopteri; order Perciformes; family Percidae; genus Etheostoma; species Etheostoma perlongum. Next base: position 19,232,013 of record CM049375.1, on the reverse strand, counting down.
CTACAGTAGAAACATCATTAGGTAGGTTAAGTCTGAATATCTTAAAATGTCCTTGAGTATTTGAGCTTGGAAACCTTTTAACTATCAACACTAACCAAATATAAAAACAACAGCTGAAACTTTATGAGATTACTCAGAAGATGTATGATATAGCACAACCTTTTCCATTAAAATTTGAGATCCTCTCTTAAACTCTGTGAAAGAGACCAAAACACCCCCATACTCCCATCATATCTAGTAATAGTGTATACACAAATACCTACTTATTCTTGCTGTTATATAGTATAACTCTCAATTACTTTGGTACATTAAACAACTCACTCATAGGCATAAGCATTGTGTACACCCTCGGAGTGAGACACAGGCCTTATTTGTTTACCTCTAGCCTCCTCCACAAGCCCATCCCAAGACAGATTCAGACACATGCACACACAAATGCATTCAGACACACACCCTGTAAACACCTAAACGTGTTATCGTCACATCCCCTTTCAGATCATAGCCCTCTCTTTCATACATTTTCATTCAACTTGTTTATTCTTGCTTATTTGTTTCTTCTTTTCTTTCTTCATATGTGTGCTTAAATGTAATTATAAATGTGATATCACTGGAAAATGAGCAATACAAATTGTTTCATAAAAATGAAATAATTAGTTCTGCTCTACACAATTGAACTGTCACATTTCCTCTAGCAAAAAAACAAAAACAAAAAACACCCAGGATTGATGAAAAAAAAGATGGATAGTGGTGGATTCTCTGCCACATGGGTGAGAGGGGAGAGAGTAAGAGGGGAGGGAGGAGGAGGGAGACGAGAGGGGGCGGGAGCACAGGAAGCACATTTGTATGCATTTCCTCTCATAACAGGAAGAGGCCAGTGGCTTCCCCTTCACAATGGCTTCGCTTCTGCTTCCCACCTCCTGCCTGTTTCCCTGGGGGAGGAGGAGGAGGAAGAGGAGGAGTAGTGGAGAGACAGGCACCAAAAACTGCTGGTTAGCAAACCAAACATGGCCGGGCGGGGACTCACTTATACACACACACACACACACACACACACACATAGATGTCAGTCAGCTACTGAGCAGCACGATTTGTCTTGAGACAAACACTTATCCCATTGTCAGGGGCCAAGCAGGAAGACACGGGCTTATGCAAAAGGAATAAGAGGAGCCCAAGACCTTGACCTGAACTCTGCCTTACAGCCAAAGAAGCTGTTACGATAAAAGAGGCTTTGTCCCACCTCTAATAGATGCTATGCTCTTCTCTCTTCTGAAAACCCCACTCATCATCCTTTTTCCGTGCGCCTTCATTTTACAGTAGGAACAGGAGGCAGCAGACTCAAAACATTTCTTCATTCAGTGTCTGAATCAAAAGTGTCCCCTTTGAGTATTAAAAGCTAAAAGAGTGGTGTCTTAATAATGCTGATTTTAGTTTTAGGTGTCTTGAAATGCATGCCAGTTTAGATTGTTCTTCTAACCAGAACTCTAAATTACATTTCAGGATAGCTCTGTAATGGCTGCCTAGGCTCCTTCTCTGAATGCTCCTGTTTATGCTGAAAAACCACAACTGGAAAGGATATGCCCACTAACAAAAAAAAGTGGATGTTACATTGCAAGGCCCAAGTTAGTGGCCGGAATGATAAAAATAACTTTGTTGTCATTCATTTGCGGCGGATACACTTTTTTCATGGCACCAAGGCTAAAATGGTACACGTTTTCACTTTCCACCAATTTTCACGAAAAAAACACGAGCCAAATGAATTAAGCTGATTTTCAAACGGATTGTATGTCCCCACACATCTAATTGTTTTAGTGACTTCTGCTACAGGAGGAGCCTACTAACCCCGGTTTGTATTAAAAGCACAGCTCAGAATTAGCTTAGTAGTAAAAAGTAAGAGAAATATGAAGAGAAGATGTAATTAAGCTGCAGATTATGAACCAGTCCCTCAAAGTAATCTTTTTTAAAAGCTAGAGAAATAACACAACACATTGTTAATGGCCAGTCTGCAGCCTCTATGCACACAAAAAAAATGTATAATCAGATTTGTAATCATATTTTTGAATTAGGATCATTCATTCATAAAATACACCAAGAAATATAAACAGACTTTTATTTTGAAAAACATAACATAATGAGCACTATAGTGGACAAAGTAAATGAAACGAGAAGAATCTAGACAAACCATGAAGACCTTCTAGAGAGAGAAAAGTGGTGAGGTGAGGTGAAAGAATTAACCATGTGAAGAACATGAGAATATAAATATAGCAGAGAGAAGGAAAGAGCTTAGTGAGCCCTTTTCAGGTGAAGTCTCCATGCGCTGAATGACATAGTGGAGTGCCACTTGCTGTAGTAAAAGAAGATGGTAGAAGGTGGGAAACAGGGAATTAGAGGAGGGGTGCAGGGGTGAGGAGCGACCCTGTGGGCCTCATTATTTTCCTGCTGTTAATTTCACTTGCACATTTTCTCACCCCAGTGCTGTTGATTGGAGAGAAGAATGCTTTGTCGTAGAAACAAAAATACCCCTTATTTTAGCTGCAGTTAACATGGTGAGAGAGAAATGAAGTGGCATATGCAGGAAGACATGACAAAATATGTCTTTTTTATCTCTTCCAGCCAAGTATGTGTTAGTGTGACTGTTGTTTGTGGGAGCTGGGAGATCCTGTTGTTTTTACTTCCTGTCACTGATGACCTGATCCATGTTTAACCTTTGGCGCTGGGTCCCTTCCCCCTTGGAATCCACATGTCTCACACACACACACACACACACACACACACACACACAATTTTGCACATATAAGTCATCCTAAATTAAGCCCACTGAATTTACTGGCTGGAGAGGTAACACTAATTAGAGCCAATTGCAGCAAATTAGTCGATCCCCAAGCCCGACTCCAGAGGGATAGATGCGTTTTAGATGTGTACATGTGTTTACAAGCATGCATTTGTCTATGCTGTATAAACAAGAAACCAAATACACTATCTAAGTATGTGCCTGAGTGTATAATCTGCTATGTCATAAGTCTATGCCAGTGTGCACACACACACACACACACACACACACACACCTGTGCATGCATCTTGTAGGTGTGTGTGGGTGTACGTGTATGCTAGCTGGGGCAAGAGAGTCTGCTCTCTGTGCAGCCCATGAGTTTATGGCACAGGGGGCTCTTTCATGTGCCCGAGGCTGGGAGAAGGTCTGAGTGGTCGGGGGGCTGGGAGCCAGGGCTAACACACTGCTGCCCACTGTCCAGAGCTCCGGGCAGCCAGTCAACGCCAGGGAGGCATGGCCCTTCTGCCCCTGCTCTGGGAAGTGTTTTGGGGCCTGGGGGTGGCAGCCCAAAGTGGCCGCCCAGAGAGAGCCAGGCCCCGTGCCCACCTTGATACTGCTGGTGCAGGGAGGGCAATGGTGGGCCCTGTAGGTGGCAAGGTAGCGCTGACAGCCACACAGAGTGGTGCCTCTCCAAAATGGACTGCATGTAGTGTGCATGTAGACAAGTAACAATTCAGGGTAAATGTTCTAATATTGCTATTTTGGACTGAAACAGGAATTGTACCATATTGTATATTTTATACGACTTTTTTTAAACACTATTTTATACAACTTTTTATAATATAACTATTCATATTTTTTATATGTTTTACAAATCATACAACAATATAAAATCTGTTGAACACCAAAGACCACAGAAGAGCGTTGCAAAGACTTAAAACATAACTGTAAGCATAAAACTGTAAAAGTATGTGAAGTATGTCAGGTTGAAATCAACGCTATACAAATTCTTCTGGTGTTTTTTTGGCATGGGCTCTGGGACATTTCCTCAAAAAGGAAGTGAAAATATGCAAAGCCAAAGCTTCCGTTTTTCTTTTTTTTCTTTTAAGAAGAAAATTTTAGTTTCTGTGTTTGTCTCTGTCTTGTGATGTCCTCCTCTACAAAATGTGGGGATGTCATTCATTTAGGCCGCAGGTTGAATGACACTGAATGGCATGCTCAGAGTGCATGCAGTGTTTTCCACATGACTGGCTGACATCATATCAGCAGGAATTTCGATTTGACTAAAACAAACAACTAAAAAAGTAATCTATCATATCAGAGATCAAAACAACAAAAATCTAGTGGCATATTGATTTTCCTTTCCCTGAACCCTTTCTCTCTCCTCTCCCGTCCTTTCCTCCCTCCTCCTTTCTCTGTAAGTAAAGCCCGGATATCTCAGGCATCGATTCCCCTCAGGTGTCCTTCCTGCCTCCCTCTTTCCCTCCTTATCCGCTGGAGCTGGAGTGCCTGGTGCAACTGGCGTGCCCAGTCTAAGGTGGGATGAGAGAGAAGGGCTGAGATAACAGCAAGGAGGAAGTGTGGGTGCTGCAGCAACATGATAGCATTAGTCCTCATCTGAAACTCTGTGACCTCCTCCATGATCTTGTCTCTTTGTCTGCCTGTCTCTCTTTCAATAACACATACATAAATCCGTACGCAGAGCACATTGGTGCGTACTGTCACACAATATCGGTGCCCATTTTTCTTCTTATGTATCTTTTTTTATTCACTTCTTTTTGTGCTGGACTCTGTTTTCAAGTTGAGCACGCTGTGTATCGCAGGAAGTAACATCATGATTACCGGAAGTTTGTTCTTTATCTCAGGTACACTCACATTCTCGCTCCCCTCTCACTATCGTCTTGTTACTTGCAATCACAGACATTGAGTACAGTCATGGCAGGGGTTGCAATCTGCTGCAATTACTCCTGCAGCATTGCCCAATCGATTGCTTGAGCCTTTCTATGTCATTTTGGTCTGGCTGCAAGTGAATGTGTTTGATAAAGCACACTGTGAGAAACTGTTGTGGACTATGCTTGTGGATGTCAGATGAAAAAAACAAAGCAAAAGCGATGAAGTGGGTCTGTGTTCAGACAAGGTGTGTGTGTCTGCGTGCGTGTTTGACCTGTGATCCGGGGGCCACGTTAGCAGCGTATGGATCCAATTGGGCTGCCAGGAAGCTGACAAAGTGTCAGTGGTCAGTCGTGCCACAGGAAGTGATCAATTGTGGGCCTTGAGGGCAGTGAGAGAGCTCTGTCTCTATCTATTTCCTGCCACTTGAATCTTGCTGTCCACAATTTATTATCTCTCTCTCTCTATTTCTCTCTCTCTCTCTCTCTCTCTCTCTCTCTCAAGTATTGCCAGCTGTTGTTAAAAAGTGTCTTGCAAGAATTTGATTGTTGCAAACAAAGTTTGCACCATATGACCAGAATTTCTTTTTTTCAAATGACTCTGTATAGCATCACTGGTTTAAAAATGTATCTCTTGGTCTATGCAGAGGAAAGCTACAGCAGTCCTACTGCTACTGATTTATCTCAAGAAAAATACATTTTCAGTGTTTATCTCCTAGGCTGCCCTGTTGGCCCACTTCAGCGTGTCACTATAGACCATCCCATCTCTGTTTGGTTGTTTGTTTATGTTTTCTCCCACCCTGACTCTCCCGTGCTACCACCCTCTTCCTGGTAATATTCCACTGCCAGTGAGCTAAACTGGGTGGCATGGTGTGAGAGGTTGGGTGTGTAAAGGGTGCTACAGTTGTGTGTAGGCTGCAGCCCTCAGAGCAAGCAGTGATATTCAGAATAGTTTTTGAGAATTACAAATGTTCTCAAATCCCTTTTTGGAAAACACCCGGTGCCCTCACGCTTGTGTGTTAGATTGAGGGGAAACAAACCTGCTATTATAACCCAATGGAACTCTTCCACCCAAAGCAATAACTGTGCTATCCCCGCATACACTTATCTGCCCAGTTCACATATTGCCCAGACTCCCAGAAGATGTTCATTGTTAAGGGCTATGTGGGGTGTAGGGTGTTTCTCCTCCCCCCATCTTCCACCCCTCCTCTCCCCCACCTTCAAACTCATCCATCCTCCCATCCCCCAGGGACTTACCTGTCTGTTGCGTTCATCCATAATCCGCGTGATCTGAATCTTTTTCCTCCCCATCGTCCCCGTCTCTTTCTTTCTCTCCTCTTTCTAAAGAATTTTCTGCTTTCTTTTCTCTCCTCTTTCTTCGGCTCTCTCTTCACTCTTCTGCTCTTCCTTTATCTGTCTTTTTTCTGCTTTCTATTTGTTCCAATCAACTCAAAGACTCTAGCATCCGTACCTGCAAGAAAGACATGGGGAGGGGGAGGAGAGGAGAGGACAGGATAAGCATTAAATGAAATATGGCAAAATACTGAGAGAAAAAATAATAAAAGTGGCATCATGGCAGCCACAAGGGAGGGTGAAGAAAGACAAAGAATCTGTCAACAATGTTGTGAGAACCGCTGTGTTTTTCACTGTCGATATCATGCAAATCAGTTTTTGCATTTTTTCCCAGGCACCGACTATGAGAGGAGACAGCGCTGTCAGGATCTCGCTTCGTTCACAAAGAGTTTGACAGTGTTTTGGAAGTGCTGCTAACTTAAACGCTCTAATCACCAACACTGTAACATTACCTCTAGACTGAGAAATACATTTTGTTTCTTCCCACAAACTGCACTGTATTGACAGTGGAACTGCCACACACAGCTTTTACTTCTCTATCTGCAGCTTTTCTCCAAAATGGCAGACATGAGGCGTAGGATAGAATACAGATGTAAAAATCAAGCTTAGTCTTGCCAGATTCTGGCAAAACAAAGCCCAAAAAAACAAAAGAAGAAGGAAAGAACAAAACGTGCCAAGAGTGATCTTTTGAAAAACGCCGAAAGGACGTTTCAACAAAATTCCAACATGAACTTAATCCATCTGGAGACACTGCATGTCAGTGAGAGCATCAGAACAAATGCACTTGCGCGTTTGCTAGTGTGTGTACCTGTGTTTGATGAGTGGAGGCCAGCAGCTGATGAGCTGGACAGCATGTGCGAAGAAAAGAGCTGCGCTCCAAAAAGTTTGCATGACAGTGACTGTGTGTCCATGTGTGCGTGCATGGGTGTGTGTGTGTGTGTGTGTGTGTGTGTGTGTGTGTGTGTGTGTGAGTAAGTGTGTGAGCTTGGCTAAACCAGAGCTCCAGTGCATCTCTCCAGAGTGCTAAAGTAGGCCAACCCAATCTATCTCAGGGAGGAGCAGAAGAACTGTTGTTGTGTTTTCTTTTGACAGTAGAGGTGATAACGTCCCTCGTTATGCAAATGAGCATCCCATTATTTAAGCTCAGTGCAATGCAGGGGAGCTGTCAGCGCCGTCACATAAAAAAATAAAAAAAATATTCCTCCATCTACCCTGCCTTTTTTTCTCTACTTTCCCCTTCTTCTCTCTTCTCTCCTTTCTGAACCAGATTTCCGGCACCTGGCAGCACAAGCATCAGACATTGATGTGGAAGACGACACCGCTTCACCAAAAGACATGTCAGTCTCAGTCTCTCTCTCGATCACTCTCTCTTCTCTCATACACCCTTGCTCTTTTCCTCACTGCCTCATATTCTCTCCTTTGCACACTCCCGCACACATACATGCACACTCCCGCACACATACATGCACATTGTAATGCACTTCCTTTCCCCTTCTTTCCTTTGTTATCTTCCCCTAACCTGAATCCATGTATTTATTGAATAACATGCGTGAGAAAGCATAAGAAAGCTCTAAACCCCTGAGGTGAGCGCAGAACATTGCGATGCACTTGACCTCTCTGTACTAGAGAGTAGGGCATTGATAATGAAAGTGCGTAATAGGGACATCCAGGGATACTGTGTCTCTTGTAGTGACAGACGGAGGCCTGTAGCAGTACAGTACAAAACTGTAGATCTTTTTATGCGCAACAGAAAACACAGGCTGTGTACTAACTTTCAAAATCTCGGGGACATTAGTGTTTAGTTTAGTTAGGGCTGACACTATTGTGATGATGTGTGCCTTTGGAGTCAATATGCATAACATAGATTTAGAAAATATATTACATTTTTAATCGGTTATTGTGTATACTGTAAGATTTTCTGCCAAAAACCTCCATCACACAAAAATGGAAAAGAAAATGAAACAATACAATATGAACAATGATGAAATACATGACAAAAAACTTCCAGAGTTGATGGTTTATAATACGCCTACCTATGGAAGAAATGAGATACAAACATAAAAAACGCAGCATTTGGCAGTTAGGACAACAGCCGGACAGCACCATCATAATAATAACAAGATCTAAAATAACTCTGTGGCAGCTCTAAAGAGACTATCCAAACCATTTTAGCATTGCTCTGCGCTAACACACACACCCATAGACAGAAAAACAAAGAGCTGCCCTATGGAAGAAAACAAAGAAGGATGTTGTCAGACAAACTAGGATTACAAGCAACACTAAGGCGCTTGGCACAAGACAGCCAGACAAGGATATCAATCAAGCCGGTGTACTTCAATCACAGGCTGACAGCATCCTCCCCTCCCAGTCTTTGTGCTCAACACTACTCAGCCCGGGCATGGCTCCAAAGAAGAAGGCGTTACCTCTGTGATCCCTGCCTCCTGGCCTTCACCTCCTCCTCGATCCTTCCACAGCCCACTGAGCAGAGCTGAACCTCTCAATGTCAACAACCGCTCGGGCAGCACCTTAGGCCTTATGTAACATTGACGCTAAGACTAAGCCTGTGTCCTGGACATTTAATCCCTGCTTTTGGCTCCCAGCACCAGCCAACGCTCCCTGAGGTGAGGCTCTGCTGTCACTTAGCCCCGTGTCGGCGCCTCCCCGCCTCAGCCACCCCCTCCTTCTTCATCCTATCTTTACTTTTGCCTCCTCTACCTCCTCCTACACAACAAGGCAAGTTCCCTCCGTCCCCAACTCTCCCCCACCACACTTTTCCTCACACCCGCCCCCGTCCCATATGAGTGCCAGGCAGCTTCTGGATACGATTTTAGTGCCCACCTCCTCATCCGGCTGCCTTCCCTCTCCTTCCCTTGTGGTGGATAGAGCATCAGTTAATTTAACAGATTACATCCAATTTAGCATCATGAGGCCAAGAAGGCAAAATGTAGGGAAATGCGAGAAACAAGCACAGCTTAGTGAACATGGTCAAGTGGCACAAGGCAGTAATCCCCAGGAGAAATTTTTCGCAGGGGACTGACATTAACACCTCACCTCGAGAGGGCAAATAAGGGGAGAAAGAAACAAGACACACAGAGCGAGATAGAAGAAAGAACTAACAACCTTGTGCACATTAAGCCAATTTACTAATCCCAAAGTAAGGCGTAGGGGAAGAGGGAATGAGCTGTGGAAAAAGAAGAATACACAAGAGTTTCTTTATATCCTCTGTGGAGTATGACTAATGGTACGCTCGCATTCACACTAACCCGGTAACTATAAGGAGGCAGGAGCGAGCGACTGCTAGGGTCAGAGGGCATGCTGGCACCAAGCAGACAGAAGGACAACGGTTGCTCCTCTGTTGGTTTTATATGCTCGGTCCAAACTCTCTGTGCTGTGAGTCTGAGAGGTGACAGTGAAAGAGAAGGAGAGTATAGAGAGGAAAACAGAGAAATGGGTAGAAGAGATAGAAATTGAGTAAAAAATAAAAAGGGATCTTTTGAACAGGCACCAGGCCTCTCTAGGGGGAGGGGAAGCTGTACCCACGACCCTCCCATCTGTTAAGCAGACGGACGGACGAAGAGAGAGAGAGAGAGAGAGAGAGAGAGAGAGAGAGAGAGAGAGATGAAAGTTGGGGGAGGATGGTAGAGATAGAGAGGGAGCAGCGATTCAGCACATAGATCTAATGAGCATTCTCTCTCTCTCTCTCTCTCTGAGTCTCACAAGTGGAGCTGAGAGGACGATGAGAACATATACACTCAGTGCACCACAAGGCTGGATTCTAGGTCGCCTCTCTCCCAAGTGTTTAGTCACTAAAAACTAATATACAGCACATGGAGCTTTTTCACATTCTAATAGACGGTCTGTAGGGCGCTTGTTAATGTGCCTTTGTTATTTGAGGACAGACACTAAAGACGACTCCTTTGAATCAAGGGGGTGCAGTGACAAAAAAAGAAACTTTACCTTGACTCATGATCGGAACCAATTTGTCACTTTGAAAGACAGCTGCAGAGTTTTGTTTGTGAATTAAGAGAATGCAGAAGCAAAGTACACGAACCCTAGTTCCAAGAACACAAGTTTTGAGAATTTAATAGTGAGGAAATGTTCAAGTGAAACTGGCAAAACTGAAATGCAGAATTTTGCTAAAGCCAATTTTTTCTCAAATCCTAATTCTACATGTTATAGCAAATTGGGGAAGGTGATTTATCATGACAGGATTGGTGATGTTTTTCCAAGAAACCCCACCTCAGCAGTACAGCCTCGGCTTATGGTACATCTGCTACACATTTGGTAATAGCATGTGTCCTGAAAAAATAAATAAATAAATAAATATATATATATATATATATATATATATATATATATATATATATATATATATATATATATATATATATATAATGCCAGTATCCCATATCCTCCTAGGAAATGTGGTTGTGAGGATTTAAAATAACATATTACACTGCAGTAAGTAAACCTTTTAGGAGGTGTATGGTACATTAAATAAACGCTCTCTCTTTTTTAAATAAACTCCCATTTCCTTGAAGAGGAGGAGGAAAAAAAGCACTTTAATATGGTTTTCCAAATACAATCTGAATGTCAGTACACACTCACAGTGCTCCATTTTTACATGAGCATTTCTGTCATGTTGAAGATTTTTTTCTTCCTTGAGAACATTCACGTTTTTTTTCTTCAGATGTGTAGATTTTTGGAGGTTTCTCCATTGTGTTTTCGATATAGCAATATATGTGTGTATATGTGTGTATAAATCTGGATGTGTTTGTGAGAGCATTTATGTGTGTTTGTGCTTTATTTGGAAATAGTGGTACACAGCACTTTATCTCCTGTCAGGATGGATGGAGATGTACCAGCAGAAATGAGAGGAGGGGAAGGATCAAGCAAAGGAGCGAGTCGATGGCCAGGCAGGCTGGGAACCGAAAAAATGTGTATCAGGTCTCATTGTGCCTCTAATGTCATTACAGGCAGTGACTCCTCTATGTGGCATGCTGCACTCCCCATCTGTCAGAGCGAGATAGGCAGGGTGACGAATGGCTATCACTGCTACTTCCCTCAGCCCCCACCACCCCCACCCTAATGTCGGTATCTTTTTTGAGTGCTGAGGGAGAAGAGTGACCTAAACCTGGGTGGTAGCCCACGCGTAGGTGGGCCTCTATGGCTCCGAATCTCAGCAGATATTAGGGCTAATTTAACATGTTAAGGAGATTAGCAACATGTACATCTGGGGATTAGAGTGATAGTGGTGGATCATCTTATAATGTGTTCATCTCTTTTTATTTTCCCAGTGAGCGCTCTAGCTAAACTTGAATTTGAGAGGCTGTAGTGTGTGTGTGTGTGTCTGTGCTCCTATGTGTGTGTTGGAGGATATGTCTTCACCTGTCTCTCTCTATTAGCTCAAGATTTAGGTGTATCATTAGTGAGACAGGGACGATTTTACATGTATTCTATTTTCAATTTCTATGTGCCTTAGAAGTGAGACACCAGTCTATTGATGAGGAGGTGAGCCAACAGTCTGTGGTTGCCACAAGTTTTATACACTCTGTTCAAGCACTGATGAGTGTGATTGACATTATGGAACAAAGGATATTGTTATAAGATGAGCTCTAAATTTCTGGCCAACAAAAGTTAAACCAATTTCTCAACTCAAAACTTTATATTTCAACTTTATACTCAATTGATTTTCATACTAATGAGACTCTCACAGCTTCCTTTCTTATCCTTCAATCCAACAAGCTCTGCCCTGGTGTCTTAGAGGACAGAAAGACAGGAAACACACACACAGAAACACACACACAAATACACACACACACACACACCTACACATACATATAGACAGCTCAGCGGAAGGATATGACATCAGCAGGCACAGACAATCAAAGGTGCCAAAGGTGCTTCCTTCCCTGAATCATTCTGTTCAGAAAGCAGATATTGGGAATTGAAATACAATCGGCAACAGCAGATGATGAGTGTGAATAAACAGAAGCAATACGCTTTGCTAATTATATATAATGCAAGTATATGGCCACATTAAGCAGATACGATATTTAGGTATCTCTAAGTGAGGCCCTAAGTATTTCATATTCAGAAAGAATATTGCTTCTCTTTATAAATCATGCATAATGTATAATTAAATTACATTTAACATAGAAACCTTAACGTTTTTTAATAAGACAAAAGAAGATTTTGTGAAAAAAAACTGACAGGAAAACTGGGTTGAAAAATGAAAAGTGTAAAAAAAATATTATTTTTATTATTTTGTAACTTTTGAGTAAATGTAAGATATTGAAATTTATGAGATCTAAATATTATTATTTGTTAACAAAAGTATTTTCATACTTTTTACTACCAATTAATGAAGCACCATCGCTGCCTCTTTGCAAAAACTAAGATAGTGTATTCATTGACAGAGAATCTGTTAAATGCATAAAAGAGATGTACTAATACAAGAAAGCTATGTGCGACTGCAATTACTTATGATGTGTCAGCTTCTTATGTAAAATGAGATGTAACGTTTTACTGAATGCAGCTGTATTTTCACAGAAAAAAGTATTGCCTATTCCATGTCCTGTTGTTAATGTAAAACACATTCTGTTAAATTGTATGTATGTATTTTTAGATTCAGACATTTTATTGTTAATGGAGAGTTTTGACAACTGTAGGGTGATAGTATAAGATAATGATTAGGAAGTAGAAACAAAAGTAGAGGAGTACACAGCCCTGCCCTTCATGTGGGCAGCTGCACATCTCACTCAGCACCAGCAAACAGGGCCTTGGGCCATCAGAGCCCCAATGGAGGCAGGTAGCCATCCCTCAGAGCCACCATGGAGACAGGTGAGAACCGTCTTTCCATAGCCCATTGCTGACATCCCCAAGGACAAAATAACTTGACACAATGTGTCAACTCCCCTCTTTGAAAGGAGGCCAAGAGCTGTAAAGCTGCAGCTGCTGGGCCAAAGGCAGACGAGCAAGGGGGCACACATGAAAGGAGGAAGAGTAGCCGCTGTGGTTAAAAAGCCATTCCCTGTCAATTGTCAGCTGCTTTGTGTTGTGACAGTGGCAGCCATGAGTGATAAACAAATACACTTAGAGGAGCGCAATGACAAACTTGCCACACACATGCCCTTGTGCCAAGCTGGAAAACAAATGGTATCAGAAAAAAAGGAGAAGAGAAGAAAAAGCAGAAGCATAGGCCACAATTTGACGAGGCCCCGGAAAGGCTGGAATGAATCACCATTTAGTGCATTCAGTCTTTCCATGGCATGAGCATAAGGAGGGGCAATGGACGCATTCAAGTATAAAGAAGAGATAGAAAAATGATAGCGAAAAGCAAAAAAATAAAGAACCAACTTAATAGAGGTGACACAGTACAAGGTGGAAACGGAGTGTACGGTTGGAGAGGAGGGTGAGAAAGTATGAGGTATTGATTATGGAAGTGGTGCAGCTTGTGGTGATTCGCACATCTGATGTTTAAACGCAAATAACTTCACTTGAGTTTCACTTTATCAACACTGCCACAATGTTTCACTTCTTCCTCTCTTCCTCTCTCTCTCTCTCTCTCTTTCCAGTCATTGTAATGTCGTTTACAAAGCTCTGCCGCAGGTCATGTTTTCCAGAGAGTGGAAACCACCGTCTCAATTCACATGTTGCCCTGTGTGCCACAGGACCCAGGTGTAACCAACTGCTGACCCTGAAGGGACGGGAACAGAAAACAAACACACACGCGCGTGCGTACATGAATGATCACACAAGTGCACATCAAGGTGCACATTCCCTTCTTATCTAGTATGTCCATACAACAAAGGCAAAAAAACAACACTGTAATGAACAATGAACTAATGCAGTGAATTTGCAGTATAAACCCTTCAATGAGTGTACCCAGCCCCCACAGGAACAGCCGGGAGTCATGTCACTAAGAACACAAAGCACTGACATATTCACCCAATTATGCTCCCTGCCGAGTATGACAATGTCTCAGGATGTTAGCAATGTTCTCCAGTGGGGGGAGAAAGGCAGTGAGTGTGTGTGTGTGTGTGTGTGTGTGTGTGTGTGTGTGTGTGTGTGTGTGTGTGTGTGTGTGTGTGTGTGTGTGTGTGTGTGTGGTCGAGGCTAAGGGCTCGTGGCTTTATGGGCCATGCTTACTAATACAGTACAGCAAACTTCCCAGTAGTCGTGTGCCCCTGCTCATCCCCCAGCCCACACTGTATCAACACCAGACATCATGGTTAAGACGATGTGCTGATGATTTCATCACACACCCCCATCCCCTACTCTTTCTCTTTGCCACAGCATTCTAATCACCCTAATTAAAAGCTTTGTTCATTTAGAAATCTCGGATGACAATTTGTTTCACTCTACCCTACAGCAGTGGTGGCTGTGAAGAGAGGAGAATTAAATTTGATCTTCTGACAGCATTTATTAAATGCTCCCTGCTGGCCTCAATTTAGGGCCGCAGGCTAACGCTAACATGGCTAACCTTCATGCAACCACGAGGTACCAGTGCACTTCCTTTTTCTTCACCAGCTTCGCCCTTTTCAGCATGTAGGTGTGTGTGCATCTGTGCATGTCTATCAATTCGGTGGTTATGGAAATGCACGCTTGCTTATGGGTCATTATCTCTTTTTGCATACTTGCTGATAAAAAGAGATAAATAAAATAATTTCCTTTTTTTGGCCATTTGTTGTACTTCAGTCAGCATGCATGGACGATCTACAGGGAAGTTGTGTAATTTACTATTTTTCCTTGTCTCGCTTCATCAGCAAATGTGGATGCCATAATGAAACTATTATGTGAAGTGATTATTTTTGAAGTTGCGTTCATAACAAGCAAATACTGAAGCTGCTGGTGATCTCTATTTCTCTACCGGGAAGTTCAGCGGGCTGATGGCCTCAACTTGTATACATTAAATCATTAAAACAGACCCTTCAATCTGCATTGCGCTGGGCACACAAATCTTTAAGTTTGGCTGCATAAATGGCACAAAGAGAAAAAAATAACCTTTAAAAAGCAAGGAAACTAAAAATTACAGTAAACACTCTAAAGAACTCTGCCTCTCCCTGTAGTTGTGGCACTCCAACAGCATTATGTGTCATGGTCGCAGCCTTGCTGAGCTGAAGCGAGAGCCACAGCACTGTTTTGAGTCTATGCGCAGCGTGTGGGTAATTTGCAGAGAAGTAGAAGGTTGCACACTTCAACAAGGATGTCCTTCATAGATTCGACCTTCTGTATTTTTTTTTCTCTTCCTCCGGTCCCTGTGCTCTGCTAGGAAACCGAGTAACCTAGATCGTAGCATAGGGAGAGAGAGGGATTGTGACAGAGAAAGAGAGAGACAGAAAGGAGAGACAGAGGTAGAGAGAGGGAAAAAGAGAGAGCAAAAGAAGCAGTAGAACAGATTATAGGGTGACAGAGTCAGAGCATGACACCCCACCACCCCACCCAACACTTTAAAAAAAGAAAAAAAAGAAAACTACACTAGGATGATGTCAGGTTCACTCCTCTTTTTTCTGGTTACCACAAGCTGATTGTGCTGATTATTGGTGAGCATTGTTTTCCTGTTGACGCTGCGCATCATTAAACAGAGATTGTTCCACTGTTACTGTTTGTTTAAACAAGGCTGGTATAATGTCTTTTCACCACACACACACACACACACACACACACACACACACACACACACACACACACACACACACACACACACACACACACACACACACACACACACACACACACACACACACACACACAATGTAAACTTGAGACTCGAGTTGTATGGGTTGCATAAATAATTTCGGTTACTCCTGTGCTTAGTTTCAAGTCAAACATGCAAATAAATCAAATTTAATCAAAAAGCATATATATATATATATATATATATATATATATATATAATCTCTAGAATGACATAACACATACAAAGGTCTTAAAAAGATGAATCTTTCTCAGCATGTAAGTTGAACTGCTCTCACAGTGCTTAACAGTTCCCTGAGGAGAGCTGGTGGTGGTGGGGGGGGCATGAGGATAAAGGTTGCATGGAGTGTGGAGGGTGTGTGGCGGCATACGGTACCTACAGATCAGCCTCTGTTTAGGGGAGTGGCCCCACCAAGGCCAGAGCTGGGCCAGACCCAGTCCAAGCCTCTCATTAGTCATCGGCTGGGTGCCACGCTCCTTTTTGGAGTGGTTAAGGGGGAACCGGCGAGGGTCTGGCAGTTCCACTGTACTCCACTCCCAGCACCATCACAACCCGACCTCATCAAAGCGAGCGCTCGTAATTTGTCACAGAAAGCAGCTAATTAACATATGTTAAGGGAGGAGGGACGACGTGAAAAAGGGAGGGGAGGAGGGGAGGGCGAGTGAAAAAAGATAGCGTATGATTAAAGAGTCTGCACAGCTGCACAAAATCAAGATGGCAAAGAGAGGTTTGAAAGAGACCTCAGACCCAGTAATCTGATAAAGCTTACTGTTACTTAACCCCCATAAGCAAGGGAGAGGGGGAAAAGGAGAGGGGGGAGACTGAAATAAAAGAGACAAACAAATATAAAATTACTGCTGTGAAGCTACATGCTTTGGCAGGGTGCCTCTGCTCTCAATATGTGGCTGTACAGTGAAGGCCACTGTATCACACGGAGACGACCCGCTTGCCAAAGCACTACTGCTGTTTGACCACGCTCTATTTTTAGCCCATTGCTCACCATTGGGCTTAACATAGTTCCTAGCTGTGCTAAAATCTACTTTTTTCACTCGGAAAATTTGAATTCCTAGTGCACCACAGCAATTTAGCTCCTTTCTCATGAAACAAAAAGGTGTTTTTTTGTTTTTGATTTATTTTTTTGTCACAAAATCTCAGACAAGTTGCTTACATTCTGACTTGTTTGTTTGCTTTCAAATTCTTGTTCCTCATGGTTGGTTTTTAACATGCTGTGTGGTTATTTATGCAAGTGTGCAGGCCTGTGCGCGATTGTGTGTCTGCGCGTGTGTGTGTGCATTTATATGTCTGTTATTGTTGTTGATGTTGTTGTTGTAGGCACATCTAGTGAAGTGAGTTGTGTGATATTTTGCCTTGTTGTTGGATATGGTGGCAGGCTGAATGCATTAGCAGTGCACGCCGATGCCATTCTGTGTTCTATCGTCTCTCAGCCACCTCTGCCTTGTCTCTCTACTGCGACTGATCACACGGGCTGACAAGCAAGTTTGGGTCTTCGTCTGCCGCGCCATCCTTCGCTACGTGGGCTCTGTCTCTTTCAGCGAGAAAAAATAAGAGAGGCGGGGAGGAACCTTTAAACAAATTTCAGTGATTTTGGATTTGTACATCAAGTCGTGGGGAAATCCCACCAAATAAAAAGGCAGAAAACTTGAACAACAATTCGGTATACATAATACAGTTATGATGAAAAATAAACATTGTTATTATTATTATTATTAAATTAATTAAATGTTATTTTGACTGAAATCAGAGAGGAAACTAGACAATAAAACCACAAATGGACGGCAGAAAAGCACCCCTACACTATATATAAATCATGACTGTTTCATTTTTCTTCCTCTTCCTCTCCATTGCACTCTTATCCATGCCATCAAGCATCAATCGTTATTTATTTATTTTTCCTATTTGGGAAGTATAGGGCCAGAGTGGAAGAGCGGAGGAGTGAAGGAGTGGGGGATGGAGGGATGGCGGACAGAGGGGGCGAGTTGTGTTTGGTTCACAAGGCTCGCTGCTTGGTTGAATTTTTCTCTTCTCCTCCGTGTTGCGAGCTGGTGGTTCAGTGAAGGACCTGGCTGCCTGGAGTTCCCCCCCCCCCCCACTCAAATCCCTCTGCTGCGAGCACAGCTGCACCGTTCACATAACCTCGCCTGCCCCCTCCTACTCACCCCCCACCCCCCACCCCCCAAACTAATGATAGCAGAGCACGTCCCCTCCACAAGGCAACAGCTTTTTCCACTTCATGTGCATACACACAAACTTGACGCGCATGCACACAAGATCATCGGACACGCGCAGACTAGCGGGCACAACATATCCCTTTTCCTTCTCTTGGTTCCTTCCCTTCATTTTTTCTCATATCATTCAATTTCTTCCCCTTCTCTTCACCCTGAGAAAAATCCCCTGGCCCTATGACCCAAGGAAGGCCTGAGAACGTCACCCCCCCCCTTCCACCCCTTCAACTCCAAACTCTCTGTTTTTCTCCCTCTATACAACCCTGCACAGCAAGTGACCTGCATCACAGCTGTGTGTGGGAATTTGGGTGGGTGTGTTTGTGAGAGGGTTGAGTGTGTGATTGTATGTATTTGCACATACCTGCGCATGTCAATGTTCACACCGCTCATGTGCCATGTACTACATTGCTGTGTTACTGAATGTGTTATTTTTGATGTGTGTATTTTTGGTGTCTATGTGTGTGTGTGTGTGTGTGTGTGTGTGTGTGTGTAAGCAGAGGAGGAGGGAGGTGAGGGCAGCTCTGGTTTTCTGCTGCACCTACTGTGCATTATCCCAAATAAACAACTCATTACACGTGTACTTAACCAAGGGGGAGCTGGCGAGCAGTGGAAGCTAATCCCCATTATCATTTCCTAGCGTTTCTCTTCCGATTAGGGTACAGGAAAGAGGAGCACAAGAAGGTAGGCTGATCAGTACAGGAGGCGGAAGAGTGAGGAGGAGGCGAGAGGGAGAGAGAAGAAAGAAAAGCATTTGAGTCAACTTCCCACAAGTGCCTTTCTTACTTATAGTATCCCTTCTCACTATATCTTTCTCTCTCCTACTCCCGCCACCCTCTTGCCTTCTCTCCGTTCTTTTCCCTGTGGATTTAGCACTGCTCTTCCTTGTTTTCGACCATCTCTCAGAACTGGGTCATAGACAGACTCTGCGGCAGCATTTTGAAGAACATGGGAAGGAAAAAAAGCGTGTTCTTTCTATGAGAACAATCCAAGGCTTCTTTAACGAGTAGCCTGCTTATCAAATTAAGCTGTCAAAAGCACATTAATAACAGGCAGCACAATTCCCTTCACAGTGAAGGAGGGGAAAAAAGCACGTTAAAAAAAAGGAATAATTTATCTTTCGCCGTGTAAAGAGACAGTCCAACAAGGGCAGTAAAGCTTTTCAAACATTTCTCAATCTCTCTCGCTCTCTCTTATCTATTTTTTCTGTCCCTTTCTTAATATGATTATTGGTCCCTTTGTTATTAGGGGCCAAGATGTAGAGTGCCACTCTATTAGAGGGTGAACAATATTGTGTAGGCTAGGATGCAACAGGGATAATACTCATGTTTAATGGAATTACAGGCTTAACATGTCCACTTTCTAGACAGACTCCCCATGTGCTGGATGACAGTTAAACAGATGAAAGCGCGTCTCTGGGTGATAATGTAGATTCAAGACCAAATAATTAGATGGTTCAAAGAAGGAATATGATGCCCAGTAAAGGATAAGAAGAATAAACAACAGGACTGTTATCCGCCCACATAATTGAGACATTAGTTTAATATCAGTTTGACCCTGGATGATCTGAACCTTTTCAAAAATAAATACGATGGTATAGCATAAACAGGCTATTATCAGTCAATGCTACCCTTAAACATTATTGTCAGTAAAGCAATAGTTTATTCACATTTCTTTTTTTTATTGAGCGATCCATCATTCCTAAACACTGATTATACCCTCAAAAATGTGGAGCCGGATCATTCCGTCAGAAAGTGAGAGCAGATTGGGAGGGCAACAGTGTACATTGACGCAAAGAGTGAAAGCTAACACTTTCAGTGCTGTTAACATGGCATATGCCTGAGAGACGCAGAAAGGAAATTAACAAGCCTTGGCATACAGATGGCAGAGAAAACCACCCTATGACCTTAGTCTCGTACAGGGTGTAAAAAAAACCACACTTCTCATTTTGAAGACATTCTATTGTGTTGCCATCTTGACGCTCCTCTTACAGACTGATACTGTATTAAGTATTTAAGTAGAGAAATTATCTTGCATTTTTTTTTAATCTGCACTTTTCAAAATCCAACAGTGTCAGCTAGGCTGCTCATACTGAACTGCAAGCCCTTTTGTGATTTTCTCCAGAGACTGATTTTTCTCACACCCTCAATTTGAGTCCCTTCCTGTTTGCTGGGCCCCAAGGGGGCTGATCTGCTGTAGTCCGGAGTGGGCCGGCGGTGGATAGATGTGACGTGGAGGCACTGGGACTCTGCTGGAGGGAGGCTGGAGCTACGACAGGTATCCCCCCGCACTTCCTCAGCTATTTATAAAACCATTAATCCAGCACAGGGCCAAAAATAAGACGGAGGGCCATTTTTATCCCAAATAATAAAGGCGGATTGCTCCTTTACTCACACACTTACAAGCACTTTACTAACAACACTGTACAAGAATTAACAACAGATACTAACAAAGTGAAAAACTCCTCACTAGACAATGAAACCATCTCTGTCCTCAAATGGGAACATACACACACACACACACCAGACAAAAGTCAATATCAAGGCTGAGCTATTTCTGTAGAGAGCACTATTTAGGAAGTGTGGGCCGGGTGCCAGTATTCTCCTCAGTATCGTCTGGGCGTCATTGCACTGCTGCTGTTATACAAACTCACCTCTTTCCTCTCTCACCCGCTCCTCAACCTTTCCACCCAACCCCTTGCTCCATTGTCAGTGCTCTCTCTCTCTCTCTCTCTCTCTCTCTCCCCTTCTGTGTGTGTTTCGTTTATACACACACAAGGTTATTTGTTTTTCCACTGGGTCGAACCACAGTGCCAGGTGAAAGCATCTATTGGCAGGATAAAGAGAGTGGCTGGTGTGAGATCACAAGGCCCCACTCTGCCCAGCAAACCTTGAAGTGAAGCACTGGGCTGGAGTTTCAAACAAAGTGCCCCCTCATTCATTATACATGCAACTGCACTGAAAATCTCCTTCCGCAACACCATCTCATCTCTTTCTCTCTTTCTCTCTCTCTATCTCTCTCTCACCGCCTCTCTTTTTTCCTCTATCTTCCTCTCTCTCTCTCCTCACATCGTCCCTCTCGTTTTTTTTTCAGACAGAGCATCCATAAAGTATGAATAAAATTAATGACATCACGAGCTGCACTTTGGAAGAGCCACTGTAGGAAAAAGCCATACATCACGGGGCAGAAGGAGCCGGGACGAAGAAAAAAAAGTAGAAAAAAGAATTGACAGAGAGAGAGAGAGAAAAGGGCTGTGTGTCTGTGTGTGTGTGTGTGTGTGTGGGGGGGGGGAATTGCTCCACCCCAGGGGCACTTTATATTGCTGTATGTTGTTGTGTGTTATTAACTTTCATTTCAGATGAACTTTAGCTGAAGTTTTGAGCACAATTCATTTTTATCTTTCTTTTTCAAATTTCTACATGTAGCAGCACCACCGCTTTTCTTTTTCTACATTTCTCTGTCCTGCTTTCTCCTGACTTTTTTTGGTCAGTAGAGTAATTGAAGTGTTCGGAACAGTTCTGTGCTGTGCATTCTTGTACAGGCTGGCCTTTGGTGTGGGAATGGCACAGATGACAGTGGAAAGTAACACTGGTGTGGACTTTGGCAGGACAGCGCCTGGTTAAGCTGTGTGCTGTGTAGAGTAGAGAGAGCACCAAGCGTGGATTCTTTTATAGCTGTTTCTGACTTAGATGGTGTTAACAGCATTTTCAACAGCACGGTCCCCTTGGAGTTGAACCTCCTGATGTTATAGACTTTGCCCAAATATCTGCAAGTCTAAAGTGAAAAATAAGCATTGCATTTAGGACTGTAATATTCTTTCTTAGCGCAGAAAAAAGAGATAGATTTATCAATCACGCTGCCTATTAGTGTCAATTTAGTGTGACTGTTTCATTACAAGAACGACATCAAACAACAGCCTGACACTGTAAAATTTGACTCATTCTTCCTCTGAATCTAGTGTGAACACAAAATACGCTAAAAATATGCGACAGCAATGTGAAGCTCTGCAGCAGCTTGGATGGGGAGCAGCGTCAGTGGCAGCAGTGGCGGCAGCGGCACAGATTGTGGCAGCCGAGTGAGCAGGGGGTTTCAGATGGATGTGAGCTTGTGTGAGACCAAGGCACAGAGCTACCTCTGTGCGTCTCACTAGACTATGTTGCAAAATGACTCGGCTATGTTGCAATTCTGACAAAGATAAATTACAGCCACTGGAAAACATTTCTAGATTTTTTTTTTCTCACTCTCTCCCTCCTTCACCATACCTCCTTTTTTCCCTTTTTTGGCACTGGGTGTAGTCCAAATGCCACACTAAAGGGAGATGGTGAAGGGGTCTCTCTCTGAAAATATATTAGGGGGTAAGAAGTTGCCCCTCACCGTTCACAGGTCAGGTACTGTGTTTTATGATGGAACATGGTTTCTGTCGCCAGATGTATGCACATGGACAGCAAACACTTCTCCCTCAAACTAACACATAAAACTCACTAAAAAGATGTACCACGTGTTTCGAGCAGGTATTACAGATATACGCTTTATGTGGTATTACAGACTAGGCTGCCTGGGTACTTACACTGATACTAAATAAAGATTAAAAATCACGAAGGCAACTAAAGTAAGTGCCTGGGAGTGAAGGTAATTAACTCATTTATAAACAAGTTCATTTAACTCGCATTTTCAGATTTAAGGCTTGAGGCTGAGACATTCTGTCTGATCTGAACCAACCAATGTTTAGACAAAGAAATCCAACCTCTGGTCTACTCTAAATGTTTCTATCTGTCTTATCATTCAAAGTCCTCTGCTCCCTCCACTCCTTCTGCCTTCCTGCCTCACAGGACTCTCTCCCTGTCCAAATATTTCAAGGAGCAGGCATCAAGTATGGTGAGGTTTTTTGGGTGTCTCTTTA
Organism: Etheostoma perlongum; assembly: GCA_026937815.1. Taxonomy (NCBI): domain Eukaryota; kingdom Metazoa; phylum Chordata; class Actinopteri; order Perciformes; family Percidae; genus Etheostoma; species Etheostoma perlongum. Next base: position 19,209,164 of record CM049375.1, on the reverse strand, counting down.
GGTGGGCTACAGCTGACGATATGATTGTGTGGTCAGCACTACTAAGAAAAGACCACCCAGCAGGCAGCTGCTGCCATAATGACCAACAGGCCGTGCAGGAAACAGGAAACAGGAAGAAGAAGGCAGGACATCCTGTTCATCTAGATCAACGTGTTTGGCATGACATCACGAAAGCATCATTCTTTAATAAAGGATACCTGATCAGAGGCTGAATATGCTGTCGCTCTGCTCAATAAGGAGGCTCTTAAGCTCACATAGCCTGCATTTCTATCTGTTTTCTCTCTCTCTGTGTCTTTCGCTGTCTTTCTGTGCATCTGTCTTCTCAGGTTGCCTTTTCAGCCCTCACACTGACACTGTTTTCCAGACTGCTCCATCATCCCAGACATCAAACCCTACCCTCTTCAGTGTGAGAATAAAGGAGAAAAAGAAATACACGCATTTTCATTTGAATATACACCAGCGACAACCTCACAAAACTCTGACAAAAAAAAAAAAAAAAGCACAAACATTTCAACGCGCGCAAACAGACCCAGACACACACACACACACACCTCCCAGACACACAGCACAAACTGACAGACAAACACACAAAGAAACAGCAAACACAAAGCACAGCACAGCCAGAAGTCTCCTTTTTGCAGAAATATTCTAAAGTGTATTTTACAATACAATTAAACATCAAAGGCTGATATATTCCTCTGTGATCTTTAACACCCCAGTGAACAAACCCCATACACCCCCATCCACTTACAGCGTACAGAGAAAGTTGCTGAACGTCACCACTAATTACTAGATAGAGACAGAAGACTTAGCATCATTATGCAAAATCCAGGACATATTCAAATATATGCATTCAATCCACCATAAACCATTCAAGGACTGTGTTATTTACTTTGGATTATTATTATTTTTAAGTTTTGTGGGTAATTGCAGCTCTTATGAAAATATACCGACAGTGCTTGTAAGGCAAAGAAACATTTGGGTAAACATTTCCAACATGCACAACAGTTAGGACAAAGAAAGGGAGATCTGTTGAAAATGAGTAAATAAACACATGGTAAGGTTGAGCCCTACACTTTTCATTACACCTGCCTTGTACAACAAACAATAAGACAACAAGCCCTTAAGTTATTATAAAACTTAAGTATTGTCATCTGCTTACAGGCAAAAAAAAAGGTGATTAAAAACATTTTCAAAAGTCATAAATTGACTAAAAAGAGAGGTTATCTTTATTCTATCCCATCTGGACTTGAGCTGTTCTCTGTAACATTTATTTGGGAGGACGTAAACCAAAGTATGATGCATTATTTATAGGATATACCGGGATGTCTCTTGACAGTTTAAGATATGATATGTTCCTTATATATGAAGTAAATATGATTCTCTACAATTGACTCTTATATTACCTTCTTATTTGAGCCCAAGGGTATATAGTCCAATTACAGTCCTTCAATATCTACCTGCAGATCTTGCCAACCTGCAAACTGCAAATGAGGGTTTTACTGACATTTAACTGAGCAAACTCTCCAAACCCCTTCCAAAATATTTGAAGCCATTAGTGAAGAAAAAAAAAACATTAAAGCATAGCAAAAGGGGCCATTAAATTATTTGCTTAAACATAAATGCTTCTGATGTTTTCATTAAGAATGTTTTCATAGAAGGAGGGAATCTTGTGTATGCCTTTTGTACAGTATTAAATGTGTACTTTACTCCTTAAAAAAAGAAATGGTGCAGGCTTGATGGCACTGATTTTACATAACTTATTAATGGGTATTATATTAGACATTTATGATTAAAGATATAAGCATCAGCCCATCCTGTGCGGACTTTGTCTAAGCACTTTTTAAACACATAGCAAAACCCTGACCAAGGCGCACACAGTGACCCTTCCCTTCACTTAACTAAAGCTCTACTGAGCCCCTGGTGTACAGCAAAGTGCTCTGACAATCGGCTCAATGCTCTGGCCAATCACAGGGACACGTGGCCTCCTAATCCCGCTCTGTGTGAAGGGGTAAGAGTTTGTTGTCAATGTTGGTTTTGTGAATCAGCACCCAAAATCCCAAATGATTTGTCAAGAGGGAGAGGTCTTAAGAGAATAAGAGAAATGAAAGCAGCGCAGGCCATATAGTGTGGGTGTCGCTGTGTGTGTGTGTGTGTGTGTGTGTGTGTGTGTGTGTGTGTGTGTGTGTGTGTGTAACAGTAAGAGAAAGAGAGAAAGGAGGCAGACCATGCTTTTGTCTAGGCATTTGTGAGTTTGCGTGCAACTGCATACGTGTGTGTGTGTGTGTGTGTGTGTGTGTGTTTTGTGTACAGGGTCTCTGAGATTACAGAGCTTGGCTGACATAGTCCTCTGTGTGTAATCATGGGTCCACATGCGAGCGCTCACCTTCCTCTGAGCGGATTAACCTAACGCTAAATCCCAAGAGAGCAACAGGCCAGACAGGCCACACAGAACAACTTCATTGACGATCGGCAGAAGAGGGAAGGTCATGTGTAAAATCTTTTTAAACTAATACACTTTTATATTTTTTTTTTCATGAGTAAACAACTTACATCCCAACATAGATCAGCATACACGATTCCATCTTCTGAACATTTTTAAATGTACCTCAAATGTACCTCAAATACTTTATATAGGCTGTATCCTTTTTCCAAATTGAACTAACTTTGAAATTCAATCAGGCAGTAAGTAACTGAGTGTATGCAGTATGCTTTTAACAGAGTCACAAATTAGGTTGATATGGTGTAGACAGCAACACTTTATCACTCTAAAAATGTAACTTGCCTTCAAAATATCTCACTAATTGACAATTTCAAATGTAATAGCTCTTATGTATCTCAGAATGTTCTGTGAATATTATATCACTTTTATTCATTTTAGAGAAACTGCTATCTCTACATTAATCACATTTTTTTTAACTTTTAAAATTGTCTGTATTGATTTCAGTAATAAAATTGCTGTTTAACCTTATAACAAATCCACAAGCATATGGGTATAGATATTAACGTGCATGCTTAAATTAATGAATGAGAGTTAAATGCACAAAGTCTGCTTCAAAATCTGTCTAAATTACAATGAAGGGTGTTGTAGTCTAGTTAAATTTCATAACCATCAGTAGTTCATCTTCACATTTCATCAGTGGGCCTCGTAGCCACACTTTACTTACAAAACAAATAAATCCAATTGGATTTCTAAAGCTGCAACCTGTGAAAGTTGCCACAGGTTAATGGTGGTGGATTATTAATGCTCTCACTGCAACAGGTTCAGTTGAGCCAAAGGTAACTGAACTAAACTTACTGTATAAATATATAATTCTGGCTGAAATAAGTCTAAACAATATCAGTCACATTGTCCCGGAGAAGAAATTACAGTTTAGCCTGAACACGCCAAACACTGATTTACAGAACTGTTATCACTGTATCTCTGGTCTGCATGAATTAACGCTCAAATAAGTGTACCAAACTGTGTTCTTCTTTATAGTAGTTTGGAGAGGAATCATGTTTACATCATTTAGTATTTTCCTAACATATTTATGAAAGTTGCCTATGTACAGATTATTCTGATTTAATGTGTAATAACAGGATAATTGTGATTAATAGTGCACCTCAGTGTAGTGCATTTATCCCGCTGGTAAATAATTACATATTCACAAAGTAAGGCCATCTTTTGTGTAGTGAGCGTCCTTGCATTCTGCGTGAATTACTGAAATTTAAAAACTTCTGAACTTGCAAGTATTTTTATGTATTTTCCATTGTCTTTAAGTTTTTTTTAAGTTTCTTTTCCTATTATTTTGTAAAATTGTACAGAACAATAGCCTACATTTTAAACTAGCAATGTAACTTTTCCTGTCATCCCATAACGCAGGACAGAAGAACATAGTGTCTTATGTTCTATTTAGGAGGGCAGCGTATTCAATGGCAGTGGCGTTGGGACAATGCGCCTGCATGTGGACATGAGAAAGGTTGACACAACGGTGACATTACCTAAAACACGAGACCGACATTGACTCTCCTAATAGACCATGATGCCAGCCTGTAATTATACGACATGGTTGTCGCCGGCATAAGTCGATCAGGGTCACAACAAATCAATAGACGCAGTTACTGTACTTTGTTGAGGAGGGAAGCGCGCATCTAAATAGACCCTCAACTTTCCCTCTGGAAGAGTAAAAATACAGATGCAATGTGTCTGGTGGATGTTTTGCAAGTGAGTGTGTGCGCGGCACTTACTTTATATCGCATGAAATCTTGTCCGGGTGAAGTGAAAGATACAACAAGCGGTCCGCCGGTTGTTTGGTCCGGCCAATTGACAGGAAGGTTGGAGCTGCTGCTTGATGGGGACGGACTTGGCCAAGACGCACTTAAAATCCAGGAGCGCAACTAAGCTGAGGACGTCGCCGGGAGGGGGAAAAAAGTAACATACAGTACGTGGTAGGAGACTCTATAATGTCAGAGACAACTACTCTCTCTCTCTCTCTCTCTCTCTCTCTCTCTCTCTCTCTCTCTCTCTCTCTCTCTCTCTCTCTCTCTCTCTCTCTCTCTCTACTCTGATCGGACAGTGTCGGCTCAGGAAGCGCCAAGGACGCTTTGCCTGGTCTGCGTGCGAGGTGCCGGTGAGCGGAGAGGGACCCGGTGGAGCGGCGATGTTGTAGGTGGTGCTGTTCGTCTATACTGCTGGTCTGTGGAGCGAGATGGTAATGTTGAGAGGCTTTTTCTGTTCCTCCCCACAATCCTGACCGAGTCTTTCCCCAAACCCTCTCCTCTCCCAGTGCGAGGAGAAATAATCGATTTTTTTTTTCTTTTTTTTGACTCCTGAAAGGGGGCGGGCTCACATTTCCCAACTCTACTTTAATGAAAGAGGCACGGCTCTTCTTGCTTTATTATCGCGCCAGCCCCGATTGAGTGGACGCACAATTAACTGCTCAGAGAGGACCACTAGAGGAAGATGATGGGCAATGTGTGTTTAACTAATGAACCAACGGAGAGCACGTTAAGCATCTTTAGCCGACATTAGACAGCTAAATCCAGCGGCCAAAGTTTATGTTTTTGTTGTGTCCTGTGCATGCCACATAAAAAAAGACAGAAAAGGCAATTCGGTCCACTCAGTACGACTTTTAATTGGATTTTTGAATGTTCTGCTTTTTGCAATAAAACGTAGATTCAACTCATATAACTTGTTCAGTAATAAAATAAAAATAAATAAAATATCAAGTAATCAGTGCTCAACAGAGTTCTTCCATGTCTGTGCAAAATGAACCCTGCCTCCTATTTGAATCACTACAAACTTTCCACCTCTTGCACGCTGCCGATCCTTCTCCAGAACCTTTCTATCTCCTTCAGATAAGCCCTGACACAGACAGTAAGCATGGGGGAATTACCAAGCCTTTATCCATCCAACCAAATGATTTCAAAACATCCACTCTATTAGTGTGAAGATAACAATTAGAACCGCAAGTTTGTCACTTCAGATAAGACACAGACAGCCAGTCTGTACAGAGATGTGTCCCAGATAGGCCTTGTAATACGGTGGTTCTATTATACTCACATTATATGGGTGCTGTATCAGTTTAAAGAATGGCTGTTTTGAATGGAGCCTTTTCTACTTCAGGTCTCTCTCTTCAGTTTTCATTAATCCAGCCTCAGAAAATATAGATCATGGGTTTTGATTAACATGGTGTTTGAAGTCTGTTAACAATTGTTCTGATTGGTCAAAGACTGTCTTACATACAGTTGATCATCTTTACAATATCCACACTAAAAACATTAAAGGACGATGTTGCCCCTTAAAATCCTCAGGTCTCGTTGAAAACAGCTTAAAACTTTTGTTGAGTTTTAAACTTATCCTGACCTTTATCGTATTGGTGGTGAAGCATCATCCATTTTTTTTTTCTGAAAATGTTAGTCTAACCACACTTCATAAAATTTTTTGTTCTAAATGCAGACAGACAGCAAAGCATTTCCCTTATGAGCTTATAGCTTTGCAGTACATGCCTGTCACTACAGACTGTGTGAAGTGTAAGTGGACACCAAGCAGCATCCTAATCTTTCCCTTCCTTTGAAGTTCACCTGTGAAGCTTAAGCCATGTATGCAGCCAGTCAGCCAGTCAGTCAGTCAGTCGGTCAGTCAGTCGGTCAGTGTAGGAAATGGCAGGACATGAAATCAGTTAATAAATAAATCAAGCAGGCTAATCTGCTTGACGGGCGGACATTACAGCCTGTAACTCAAGCTGCTGGTGTCTGATGACTCGGAATACCACCTTCACATCACCTGACCCTTTAATCTTTAATAGCGTTTCCTCTGGCCCCCAGACCTCCACAATAATCAATATGGTGCAGTCTGTTAAACAGTGGGTTCATAAATGCAACATGGCACATATCAATGGCATTGTATATCTGCATGTATGAAACATACAGATTTGACACCCTTAATAGACACTTTCCTCCATTCAGACATCCTACGTGCTACAATTGCATTAAATATATGTCACTGACATGTGGACACCTATTGGTGCGTGGATGATCGTACATACCACGTTCAATGTTCCTTCGTCAGCCGTCTTGCGCGCCCTCAGTCTCGTAGCTTTCTCTGTGCAGCTTGTCAGTGATTCATCGGAGAAGTCCTTTCGGTGTTCACAATGCTTGAGGTTGTTTCTGGTTGGCACCTGGGAAGAGAAGTCACATAGGGAAGCGTGAGGAGAAGAAGAGAGAGTGAACCTGCAAGTGAAATGGTAATTGTTTGCATGCACCTTGCACATAGTAAGCAGGATTCATGTTAAGATCTTTGTGTGTGTGTGTGTGTGTGTGTGTGTGTGTGTGTGTGTGTGTGTGTGTGCTTAATGTCCATATGAATTGCAGAGAAATAAATGAGGGTAGGTGGATTGAATACATTTGAATGGTTGAAAACCATTAAACGAGGCAAACACTGGCTCATGCATATTCATAAATGACTTGTCTGACTTGTCTACAGGGAAGAAGTTATAGTGAAGGCATCCTTCCAGCCTTATTCTATGCTCACACATTAAATGCAAAGTAGGGAAAACCTACTGTATATTTTTCTCTTGAAACTACCAAGTGGGGGTCTATGGCTAAATCTGAATATAATAGAAACAGTTTACAGTCACAGTTACAGCCAGATTACTATTACATTGTTGTTCAGAGTGTCACATTATGCCTTTCACAGCTGATACATTTAGAGTTAGGTACACAATACGTATCAGCAATACATATTGTGCACTAACTTGTTGTGGCATTTTTGTTATCTTGAGACAAAATATTTTCTCCTTAATTTAAACGAGTGTGTGTGTGTGTGTGTATATGTGTGTGTTTGTGTGTTCAAGTGGGGGGTGATAGTCTCATCAAAGCCTGATGGAGAAAATCAACAGTTTGCCAAAACAATTATGTAATTTCAAATATGTCACAGTGTATACACAAACTTTAGGCTTTTGGGTAAATGCAATTTGGTGAGGTTTGGCATCAGCTGTGCATAAAAAGAGAAGGAGGGGAAACGGCAACTTCATGTTAAGTCAAACACATAAGTGTGGTTTGCAGATATTGATCTTGCTTGGATTGTTTCTTAAGCCTCTCCTGGCAGTCACTTAACAGCGTGTGTGTCACACGCGCACACATGCAAAACAGCTCGCCTGAATATGTGTGTTTTTTGTAATGGAGGGAGAAAGAAAGGAATGCCTCTCTCAAGCAAAAGATAAACACTAACACATTTCCAGGGCAAACAGGAACAGCCCGGGCTCAGTGCAATCTGTTGTCGATCACGCTCACGTGAAAACACAATCTGCCTGTCACAGTAGATGATGTTGTCAAGCCCTGTGCCTCACTGCTCCTGAGAATTAGCCAGCGATTACAGAAGCACTACGAGACACACGGAGTACTTGTTGTATGTCAGATATGTCTGAGGGTGCTTCAAGCTTTATTTGTTATTTACTGCTTTCAGTCATTCTTCCTGTGTTCGCTCCCTAATGAATTTGAAAGACATTTCCTGTTTTGACACTAGATTGATAGAATATGATATGACGACCAAGCTTCACAAGGGTTACAGAAAGACCTGCAGGCCAATTTAACTCATAGGCTCAGCTGGGGATCCATAGATCTTGCACGTGCGTGTGTGTGTTTGCGTGTACTGATGTGGCTGTTTGAAGGGCAGTCCCAATAGCAATATTTTTAGACTGAAATCTTAATACATCATGCTGATATTTAATTAGCATCTTAAGAAAAATACATTCATTGGGCTATTATTATTGTTATAATTTTAACAGGATGGAAAAGCGTATTTGCACCATTATGTATCATTAAATTCTGCTACATTCTTCTACACATAGTTTGACTACTGGGAAATTGACTTAAGCCTGAAGAAATCATTAAGAAAAAGTTACAAATAACAATTAATTAATTTGAAAAATGTCATATACAGTATATGAGACCTACTGATCAATATCCATCTGCGTAAAGGCCAGTATCAGCCTGATAAATCATGTTATTGTGTAATCGGCAAGTGTTAGTGTCATGCGTGTTTGAGTGCATAATGTAGTGTATGTAATACTCTCCATGAAGGTTTCAGTGTTTATAGTACAAATAATTTATAAAACACATTTAAACCGCACTCTTACATTCATTCTTTGTTCATAGATGATATCTAGGATTTGATCAGTCTGAACATCTGGATTCTGTTCTCAGGGAAAACATACCTACTTTAAAAGTAAGCTCACACTTTGTAGAAGAGATGTGAGACATTTCCCTGCCGATCTGCTCTTTGTCTTTGTGTAAGTCATCCAAAGCGCTATATTACACATGATTCGTAGCTCCTTATTAATAAGGTTTATAATGAAACTCAGAGGGCAATATCATCAGTAATTACAATAGCAGGAAGTGCACCACTGTACAGTATAATTAGGGGAGCATAGGTGAGAAAAGAACTTTTAATTAACTCAAATCATATGTTCTCATATTACAAAATATAAAAAAACTAAGAAATTCCGAATTGTGGGGAAGTATTTATTTGTACACTCAAATGAGCTTTTGTAATATAAAGGTGACATTCCCTTTTCTAAATTTGGATTGCAGCCAATATTACCTTGATAAAAGAAAGCAGTTAAGCAGTAGGTTCAACTGTTTTTGACTCAAGACCATGTATGTTAGCAACTTGTGGTAATAACCTTGCAAAATGCTTTACATATACAGTAAATAAAATATGTTTGATATGTTACATGTAAGTTACATTGATAATTGTTAAGTCTTGCACTTGAAAAACAACATATTAATTACGATAAACTGAAGAAATCACTCTACAATAAACAGATTCTTGACATGGACATTAAATGATCCCACATATCTCATAAACCTAAAGCCACCCCAGTAATATTAACTGTTACAGCTTTGCCCAGCTCTAATTCTCGTAGTTTCCTAAGTAAGGAAAAAGCAGAGGAAAAAAAAGGTATATGTACTTGTACACTACTGTGTTCTATAACGATATGACTCATATTTCAGTGAAATCATGCAAAGCCTTTGTTTTCAATAACATGTTTTTTCTGTGTGGTTTAGCTATTAACTGTGTCTGTCCAGCAGTAAAATTCACTGTACCATTTCATATATTTCCTTGTCCTTACAGTTCAGTTTCCCAACAGCACCCTGTTGGTTGGATCAAACCATACAGAACAGATGTGAATGCAATAATAACAAAGTCAGAGGGCCTTGAAACTAATGGCCACATAACCAACTCTTAGCGAGCAGTGCCAAATGAGAGACAGCGCTGGTGATTTGCATGTGTCGTGTTTAACCAACAGTATTCTGTCTGGACACCTTTTATGCATTATGGATGAGGCACAAGCTGAACAACAAGCGCTCTTTTTGTTCTGCCTGATGCTCCAGTTACATCATAAGAAAAGCCCCATGGTCCTGTGACTGCGCTGACTGGCTGTGACACAATGCCGCCGGCCGAGCTGTTGATCAGACCTGTTGCTTCTTTACTTTGTTATACTATCATGTATATATGTACATGTAGAAATGGACAGACACACACACACACACACACACACACACACACACACACTCTTGCTTACAGCAGTTTCTACTGAGAAACTGCAGCAGCTGTTGATTATTCAGGCATGATATCTGCAGATTAATTAACTTAATTGAACTGGCAAAATGGCCTAATGATTTTACAATCATAATGCTTTAATATCATGTATGTCATAATAATGTATACGTGACAGGTGCCATCATTGTGCCACCTGCTACATATGAAAAGCGCATTTTGCCTGTAAAGGTGCATTCAGGCACTGCTGTGTAATTAAATATGCCGCCTGCAGGGGAGCTCTGCATCCTTCTCAGCACAGAATAGACTGGATTACCGCATGGGTTAACTGGAGGTGTCTCCATGCAAAGTTTAACCAGTTTTTTTTTAACCCTGCATTATTTTAATTTGGTGAATATGTTAATAATATTTTCATTTAGAAGAATCATCTTAACATTAAAGCAGTCATTTCCTTTTTTAAATAAATGAAATATCAGTTGCCATTAGCCCACGTACAAACATTTTAATTATTCCCTTTTTCAATTTACTTCCTTTTTTATTCTAATTCCTGACACTGGCACTCTTCTCTTCCCTCCTCCTCTTCCTGTGTCTTCTCTATGCTCCAGCAAGTGTAATTGCTGGACCTTCGGTCTGTATATCAAGGGCTCAAAGTTCTCTTTGTCTGCACTAGATTGCTTCATGTGAGGGAAAAGAGAAAAAAGAACTCACTTTCTGTTAATGATTTTTCCTCCTTTTCAATGGTTGGAAAGTAATTCCGTATGAACTGCTCCAACAGTTATGTCATTGTTCTCGCTGCCCTTTCTCTAATTTTGCTATAAAGAGGTGATGCCAATGTTAGATTTTTTATCCGGAACTATACATCACCACCACCGGTGTTTCCTGAAGTGGGGCAAAAGCTTTGTCTGAAAAATGATTAGTGTTAAATAGGCATACATGGAACAGATGCCAATTTCCATGATCAATATCTCATCTAAAAACTGTTATGCCACAATATAAACTTAAATTATAAATTTTATTAAATTCAAGTTTGGTTCACTTATTCCTCAGCAGAAACATGTCAAGCTTGATTTTTTGTTTAATGTTTCCCTTTATCTGACCTGTTGGTTTAGAAGCAAAGGCAGATTTAGCGTGGCGTTATGTTGCAAGTGACTTTGACACGAGAGACCGCTGTTTGTTTCCCATTTCCTATAACTGTCAACACTGGTTTCCTTTAACCATGACCACGATAGTTCCTTAAAATTAAGCAATGGTTCTTTTTATATTTCAAACCACCATGTTTTCCTAACCTTAACCATCATGTTTGGTGATTAAACCTGACCAAATCGTGACTGTGGTGGCTGATCGGAGAACAGCCATGTTAATATATTGTATAATGTGCTATTAGAAAGGCACTCACAAATTGTTACCTGATCAGAAAACGTGATTATGTGTTGTTTTGGAAGGGAATTACAGTATATCTGGTAGTGTAGTTGGGAGGTTATAGAGTGTATCATCCGTCATTTTACTTGTAAGTCATTTTCTATAGCTGAAATACACATTGCTTGTTTTCACGTAGATGTTTTGAGATAATTTTTCAACCAAAGTAATCATATCAATAGTACTGTAACTGCCACTTGATGTTATCCACTGCCAGGAAGTTTCATTCTTTGCAGAAGGTATGGGGGAAAAATGGGATTTCAGACTAATAGATTTAAGCCTTGTATGGGTTTAGAGTACAGATCTGTGTATGTGATCTTTTGAACACTATTTTACTGATAATGTGTTACACTGACAGGGGCCGAAGCCATATGCTGTGTATTACTGTATTCAGCTATAGCACAAAAGCCTACAGTCATCACTGTTTCCGTTTTCCTACAGTAACCACTACACAGCAGAAGTTCCTCCTACCGCTGGTGCCCTCAACTAATTCCCCTGACAATTAAAGATCACTCAGCATGGCTATGCAACTTCTACCACACTCTCAACAAGCAGCTGATAGCATCTCACTGTGAAGAAAAGCAAGTGGAGCGGAATATAATGTGTGTCTAAATGAGGGCTTCCCAGCTCTGATATGTGATAGCGAGGCCTAGCGACCATCGGCACAGGCCCGTGTTACAGGGTGGAGCTCAGCAGACAAGCGGCAGCGTCTAAAGCTTTTTGTGCCTCCAGGATCACCCCCGACTCATTCTTATTCAGACATGATCAGAGGGGAGGCAGGCAACTGAGATTAGCTGCAGATCAAAGGAGCTGCCTCGCGCCAGCACTCGTGTTTTGTAGATTTAGGCGGCCCCGGCGCACAGGCGTTGTATAGTGGCGGCAGAGCGTCATACTGTTTTCTGGCCTCGACAGTGCTCAGGGGGGTAGATGATGAGAGTTTTCATACAGCAGGCTGGACTGCTGCTGGAAATCTTCCAAACTTAAATAACACAGACAATAGAAGAGAATGAAAAGGAAAAATCAGAGCAAAATTACTATGCCATTACTGTAAGTCATTACAGTGGAACAAACTTGTACTTTCATGCCATCGCAATTGAAACTGCTTCCATATGTGTAATAGGTCTTGGTTCAGTGATAATTTGTGAAAAATGAAATGCACTTTCTAGAGTAACATACTTAGGTAATTTGAGCATATGGATCAGTAGTGCCCACCAAATGGAAACAAACTACTACCCTAACTACTGCTATGCTTTCTGTCAGCAGCTGTTACAAGAAAAACAAACAGCACAATTACTTCTATGTTGTATCGTAACCGTCCTATTCATTTACACAGAAATACCAGTTGAAACCTGGTTGAAAACCAAAAAGCATATTTACTAACTAAAAACTAAACAAGAGCAAACATGCAGTAACCACAAATCTCTTTATCTTTGACACATGTCTGCAAGTTACAACTTTTGTATTAAGTAACATTAAAACTATGACTATTCCTAACTGAAAAATGTAATTAGAAAATTAGATCCTATTTATTCTGTTTACATTTCATTACCAGTGAAGATGAACAAAACCTATGTTTCATACCGCACAAACAGCAACAATGGAACTAATAGCAGAGTGTGAAGGTGTAGTGACAGGATGAGGAGAGTTTCAAAGGCAGAGAGGCAACTGCATAAGAGCGCTCGCCACCCTACAGAGAAAGAAAACAACGCGTTTCCTCAACGCCGCTGACCATCAAAGCTGTGGAATTCAGGGGCAGAAAAGCTAATAAGGTAGAACTGAGCGGTTCCTGTAAACTGGGTCAAAGTTTCTCAGGTCCTGCCTCTTTGGGTTAGTAGCAGGAGGACTCTCTCCCCAGGTATGAAATAAGGGACATAAGTACATGTCTACATGTCTATATCGCTATATTTCTTTCAAATCTGTTCATTTCCTTTTAGCTTGTTACAGTTTTGTTTGCCCTGAAAGGGTGGACAGAAACTAATTTCATTTCCATTAGTGTTTATTGTGAATGTGACAGCAGATTGCAAAATAAAGATATGGGATGCAAAAATAAAATCAGAACTAAAAATGTACTCGAAATACGAGGTAATTGAATTCAGGAATAACATTACTTCCCTTCTTATTGTATCCAAAAGCTAGAGTTCAATCAAATGTTGAAGGAATATATCCAACAGAGTCATTCACCACAAAGCCTTTGCTTTAGTTTGAAATTCCATTCGGTTGTTTTAGGACAAGTGCCCTACAGTAGACATTTTCAAATGTCTCCATTTGGTTAGGAATAAATCCCTCTCTGTTCATCTAATTTGACTAGTTTTAGTGTTCTCCTTTGTTTCAAAAGTTTGCCCAACATGTCTGACTTAAACAAAGAACAGTGTGACACATATTGCTACTGAAGTGTGTGTTAGCCACTTAGGTAGCTACCTTGAGGGAACGAGTCATTTCTAAAGCAAACAGCATGTTAAGGCAAATGTGCTTTTCTCTCGCTGATAATTCCAGATTGTGCAATGAGATGTTCTAAGCAATTACCCTTTAAAGTACCAGTAACCTAAACTGACTGTGAAGAATTAGAAGCAGAGAAACAACACAATATACTGCTCCACTTTAGCGACTGAAAACCATTTGTCTAGCCTTAGAGAAATACAAATGTAGACTTTTATAAGTTAGACACACAGTTGCAGGAGCCTCGATAAGTGCTCCACAGAGGTGATTGGCAACAGCTGGGACCTGACGCCTCCTATAGCAGTGTTAGGGTGGTGTCTTTCTGCTTTGTCAAGAGCAGTAAAAACACAAATGAATGTATCTTCTGGCTTTGTTCATAAGTATATAGTCTTTTCTGTATTGAGCTACATGAAAAACACACCATTCACTAAATCCAGCAAGGCTATGAAACAATTAGGCAACAGCACTTCAAAATAAATGTCGGAACAGTTCAAATTGGGCAGCTTGAATATCAAAACTATGGCTTAATCTGTTAAACATGTCATGACCCACTGTACAGAGTATGGTTTTAAATCCTGACAGAGACAGATTTTCCACCGACAGAATGAGATGCAGAGGAGAGGGGAAGAAGGAAGGGAATAGGTGTACTGTGAAAACTCACCCGTGCCGTTTCTCTGCTTCTCCAGGAAGTTACACCCCTCAGAACCAGCTAAGGCCCAGCTCAATCAAACCGTTCAAAAGTTTTAAAAAAAGAAAGGAAAACAATGGAGATAGATATAAAAAATAAAATAAAATTACAATCAAATTGCCTAAAACAAATGTCCCGCATGTGATGAAGCCAGACCAGCTGGCTTTGAATAGAAACCCCCGATTTGGGTTGCGTTTGCCCCCGATCTCTGTCTAAACTGAAACCGGGTCTGGTTCTTTCCAACCACCCCCACCCCACTTTCCCATCTGAATCCACCTGCTCCCATCACTCCTGGGTAAATTTAGCCTTCTGAGAGATCAGTGACACCCCCACTCCCCTTTCAACAAGCACACACACACACACACACAAACACACACACACACGCACACACCAGACCTTTGTCAGCACTGGCATATATGCCCAGGATTAGTGCCCCCCGAAGAATGCCGCCATGTTCACAGTGGCAAAAAAAGACCCTCCCCTCCCCTTTTTCCCTCTTTTCCCCCTTCTCACATCCACAACTCAAAACTGTACTGACGACTTTCTCTTTTGAAACAGAGCTGTTACACGCAAAGTTAAACATCCATACTTTGCACAAACTTTACCTTTCTGTAAACATTTGACAGACAGGATCTCTAAGACTTGTATTATGGAAGACCGCAGATTAAGAGCTCCTTTAAAATGTTATTATTTCTTTAATTTGATGACCCATGGTATCACAGCTGCTAAGCGTATTAAATAAACATTGCTGTACAAATGCCGTTACCCCTTTCATAACCAGCATCAGTGAATAATAAAATACGTGAATCATAAATAAATTAACCAATTGAAGAGATTAGCCGGCATTGATAGCGTCTTGTCAAATGTCAACATACCAGGTGCAATGGTATACACCTATAATTTGGTAATTATAAACTCCTTTAACTAAGTATATCTATGACTAAAATCCACCTACAGTCTTGCTTTTTCAAAGAACCACAATGCCCAGGAAATGTCAGTTTTTAATTTTCCTGATAAAAATCATACATCTCCAGCCAAGAGAAAAGTTTTGAGCTGCTGGCATCCTGACTGTGAGACATTTCTCCTTCTAAATGATACATTCAGTAGAATGCAAGTATCAACAAGCTTAAATCGTAATATCCTCTGTGACTGTTTTCACATTAGAGTTTTGTGGGGGCGGCACAGGGGTAATTGTATTTTTATCAAGTATTTTCCAGTCAGGGTCTTATACCTGATGCCAAAATCTAATGTAGATAATGACACTGAATCCTACACCCAAATTACTGTTTTATGATTCCCTCTTAATTTAACCAATTCGTGAATGTAAGGAATGATGATATTAAGGAAAGATGAGTAGAATATAGATTGATATTTTCCCAGAATACATCCAAAAGAGAGTTCCCCCGCGAGAGGAGATAAAACAGTGGCGTTCCCTTGATAATAGGTATTCACACTCTTCTGACAGTAAAATATATTTTGCATTGATCCAGTTGTATTGTTTACATGTTTCTGGGCACAGGTAATCAACTAATCTGTTTTATTTTTGGGAATTTCTGTCGCCATGACTACCTGCACCCCTTTATATTGATGGATCCATGTCTGTCTGGTATTTGGGATGACCTCATAGACAGGAATTCAGTGTTCTTTTTGTGTGGGGAGTGGTTAATGGATGTTGGTGGGAGTTCATGTAATTATGACATCCCTAGGTGAGGGATGATTCAGAGTCTTGACGATAGCTTTAAAGGTGCGGTAAGTGATGCTGTGCAAAGGTTGGTGACATCTGAACTCAACGGCCAAACAAATACAACCCCACCTTCAGAGGCTCCGCCCCCCAGATCCCCAGACAGATAACTACTGGCCAGCCAACACATTCTCATGCTGCCTCCCCCTTCCAACTGTCGCTGCCTGTTGCTGATTTGCTGGAACAGTGTTTCCATGTACACAGCCAGGGCTGTGTATTAGAGTGCGGATCGGGCCGGATTTTTCTGTCCGAGACCCGGCCCACGTCCGACAGAGCAGTAACCGAACCCGACCCGAGCCCGACATGCATTAAGATATTTATGTCCGTGGAAAGCCGCTTTTATTAAGCAATTGTAGGAAGGCATTCGGAAATGTCAACAGATGAGCGCATCAATGCACAGCTGACTTTCCTTCGTTTTCAATAGTTTTAAAATCTCCTGCGGCCAACTTCTTTTTAACATCTTCCATCGTTGCGCTGCCACATGGAGCTTAATACGCACGTCTTTTGTTGTCACAGCACACAGGAAGACGGATGTTAGGGTAATATTTGACATTTATTTTGAGCTGTTTTAAATTCAAAATGTTCAATGCCTTATCGCGCTGATGTGACCGAGCCCGACCCGAACCCGAGCATCCTTTCTAAAAATCTGTCCGAACCCGGCCCGACCCGTCGGGTACCGTCGGGTCCCATCGGGCTCGGGTCGGGTATCCATCCTCTACTGTGTATTAACACCACACACAGTAAATAGAGAGCTAGGTGACCGTGAGGAGCTATTAACTGAATTTCAACACCAACTTATTGCTTTTGATACAACATAGCTTGAATAATACACAGTAATTTGCATATACATACACATCGACATTGTGCTGCGTCCCTTTTTATTCTTTTCATGTTTACTGACTTGTGTATTTTGTATTTTACACTGCCTTTCCAGTAGGGGCCTGGTGAGAAGGCATTTTTAGCTCTGTCTCGCTTTTAATGGGGCTTGTGGAGGGACTTCATAAAGGAACAGAGGACTAAAGCCTGGCTGTTTTTTTATGAGTGTGGCAGGGTCAAGAATGGAAAAAAACAGCAAACAGAATGGCAGTCTGTGGCACACTGTCAACCACAAGAACCAGCAAGGCTGCAAGACAGTCAGTAAATTTTAAGAGTACATCCTGTCCTCATCAAAGGACTTTGGGTGTAGGATTTGTGTTGCTTAAATGTATTTATGTGTGTTTATGCATGTGAAATGTAAGTATGGAATTCCATCATTAGTGTACATGTGTGTGTTCTTTTGCATATTAGTGCGTGTCCCCAAGGGGTGAGGCTGTGTGTCCGTGCTGTGGCTCACAACACAGTGGGTTACGCCAACGATGAAACACAAAGTGTTCTGTCAGCTGAGAGGGAACAGCCACTCAACAGGAAACATGGCATGGCGTCTCCTCTGAAAAGTCCTTTCACTCTGTTTTATTTCCCTCTTTTTTTCTGTTGCTTTATCATTAAATCATCAACAGAAAATTAGAGTAATTATTGTAATGAACCCACTGACAGGTTTATGTAACTCTGGGTGGATTTATGAGTGCTTCTATAACAACTCTACAGTAGTCCGGGGCAGCCCTACAGTCTGGCTTGGAGCTGATGATTATGAGAATCACTGGTAGAATATGTGCATGTGTATTGTTTTCTTTTTAAATTATAATAATGCAGAATACCATGGCAGAAGAAATGTGTGTGTATGTGTGTGTGTGTGTGTGTGTGTGTGTGTAATCCAGAAGGATAATTTCTTCTTTTGCCTACAGTGCACTGCATGGCGTGAGCTGACTTCAGCGTGTCTGCCCAGCCCTCTGCTCCACACAAGGTCGCTCTGTGTGTGTTCGTCCTCGGAGAATGAGGGGAGGCCACAGCGCACAATCCCCACTAAGCACATACCTTTCTGCCCCACAGCCCCACCAGCCCAGACACAAACCCAGGGGCTGTATGTTTATCAAGCGTCTCAGGGTGAGACTGCTGATTTAGGACCACTGCACCGTTCCTTTTAACCATCGTTTTCATCGCGAATCACTCTCAAAGAAATGGATTTGAAGCTTTGACTTTAAACCAGCACTCAAAATCTGATATGCTTGGTAAATACCAGCCAAGGCCTTAACCCAACCCGGGACCACAGTAGATTAACAAGGGTTGACCGAACCGGTCCTCTGGAGCTCTATCCTGATGAGCTCTGTTGGTTTTATAAGAGGCCCCCTGTGACAGGATCTGATAAAACACAGCAGGAGGAGAGTTTGAAAGAGAGCTGGAGAGTACAAGAGAGAAAGATTGAGAGAGACAAGGACATAGAGAGATTGAGAGAGTGCGAGAGTAAGAGCGAGAGTGCACACCTCAATCCAAGAACAATATTTTGACTGAAACCTTACCCTCTCCATCTGGCTCTTTTGAAGGGTGGATTATGACTGGTGCCAGGTCTAACTCTTTATCCCACACTGTTTCTTCTGTAAGTCCACTGACATTTTCCTAAAGGACAGTTGTACAGGAAATCAATGTGAGTCCTGTGACTACTATCACACACACTGTGCATCATTTTAATTGGATGTGAAATAAATGCAGGCACTATACTACATATTTGCTGTATATTAATATAATACAAAACACAGATGCCTTTTTACTATGGTGCTTTCTCAACTCATAAGAAGAATGTGAGGTGCAGCAGAAACTCTCCTTTCTTCCCATACTGCGATTCAAACTATGGCCTAAGGCACCATCTTTCAAATGACAGGCAGTCCAATTGAAACAGCCCCATATCTGCAATTTGTTTGACATCAAAGATATAAGCAAAAGAGTAAGAAAGGGCAGGAATAGGATGACCTTTTGATTAGCCACATCTCATGAGCTTTCACAAGTAGATTGGACCAAACTCACAATATCCAAAATGAGCACTTGATTAATATTCACGCTTTAAGTTTAAATCACTTACGTTGGATACAGTGCAACTACATCATTCGATTAGATCGCATAGCTTTAACTTTCATTTTCTCATGTTGCTCTTTAAGTGTTTTCACCCCTGAGGTTTACTCAGGGGTGGCAGATGTTTGGACTTGACAGCCAATAAGAACTGAAACAGTGATGGACTTCTGATGCCATTTGAACCCAACTAAAATACATACTGTACCATATTAAATAATGTCATATTAACTCAGTATATGATACTGACTTCCTTTGAATGTATGCCAAGCAAGAAATTGCCTCTTAGTATATTTTTCAAAGTAAGGCTATATTTAGCATCAGCACATTTGATCCGTAGCTTGTTGAATCAGAACATTGCATACTCCACTATTAACCAGATATGTTTGTAATGTCAATGCATTTAACTATGTAGATCATCTTTGTATAATACATAATTTCCTTTTTATGTAAACACCTGCTAGGTAGGTTACTGAAATGAAAGAAAGATAACACAGCATTGACTGAGAAATTCTTTAGCAGTATATTTACTTAATGGACTGTGTATTAGTACACGTGTATCATCAACTTCATATTGTTATATATTATCATAGTCTGCCCAGTACATTTGTGTCTCATGGTTAATTGTTGGTCTATATAATGAACATTATTGCTATGATATGAAGAACCTTAACTATATGAAAAATACCATCCTCCTAAATTAATCTATAGTTACTGAATTTTAAGAAGGAGGGGCATCCCGTTCTTTTTACAATTTCAGTTATTTTCACAATGACTGAGAGACAATGCTTCTATGAGGACAGCATATCATGTCTCTACAAGTGATGACAAACAAATCTAATTGTTTGGATATCTTTTAACATTTATCACTCACATTTTTTTTGCAAAACCATTTTCAGTCTGATGTTTGGGGGGGAAATGGAGTATAATTATTTTGGAAATGGTTTGAGAGGTTACGAAAGAAATTAATGTAATGTACTGAATTCCCTTTTGTATGTGCTGAGAGTGAGGAGAAACTAAACCATTGGTGATGTATATGTATCGTGTCATACTGCTTCATTGGTTTTTACTGTAACAGCCTCTAAGGGAGGGAAATCCTTTGCTCTTTTCATTTCTCCTGATTACACACCTTGCAGGAAATTCATATTTCCAACCTTATTTCCACTGTTTTTTTTCTAAGTGATATATCACTTTGATGTTTCATTTTCAATGACTTTTAAATATGGATTCAGATTCATTTATCACTTTCAGCAGCTAAGGTACCATTGGTTTTCTTTGTCCATTTATGTGGACATGTTGCTGCATTCGCTAGAAAATCTCACAGCTCAAATATCAGAAGTCTTTGTGGTTTTGCTACAAATTAGGTTTTATGTAGTTTGGTGTGGATGAGAAAGTTTCAGTTGATTATAGGTCCCTTGAAGATTAACTTGAGCTGATGAACTTAAACTTGAGAGAAAACGTAAAAAACAACCTGCACCTCCATCTAAACAGAATTTCTGAAATATGGACTTTGTAAATATAGCCTATACGTGATGATATGAGTTGACAGAACAATGTATTACCGTGGTTACAGCATGGCTCTAGGTTCCAGTAGGTTACACACTCATACAAATAAAAGGCACGGTAAGGTCTTTGTAAGACTTAGTAAGACGTAAGTAAGTCGTGCCCATTTACTCCATACAAAAGTTTGACAGTTTTTGTGAACATTTTTTTTTTTTAAAATAGTAATTTTCAGATGTAATTTACAATCGTCCCATTTGAACATTTGGATGTTATTAAGTCAATACGAGATATGATGAAAATGTTGATTCATATCTTGCACACACGTTGCAATATTCCCAGTAATTTAAATTTCAAGAAGCTATTGTCAGTTGTGCGTGCAGTGATATCTGAGTAAAATTTTAGACGGCTGAGGTAAATCCATCCTTGGCTACACCCTTTGATATTATGATGACAAAGAAATGTAACACTCGCTCATGTTAAATGTATGACATGTACAGAGTACAGTGAAACAGCCGCAGCCTGCAGCTCACAGTAGACCAAAGCCTGAGGGACTACAGTGCTTTGGTGCCCAGGGAAAACAGTCTCAGGCCAGAGGTTTAGGGTGTTGCCTGACTCTTCTGTCAACTGCATTTAACATGACAGAACACAACTCTGACTTAGACCACATAGATAGAAAACCTCTGACTAGGTCAGGGGAAAAAAGTGATATGTCAGTCGTTTCATTGTGGCACATTCTGTATGACCGCCACGCATGCAAAAGAGTTGAAGTCATTACTTGGTTAAAAAATACAGAAAGAAAGTTCAACAACTCATATGATGTCATACAAAATGACAGCAACTGCCAACCAGTCACGTAAAGAAGTTTAGCTGGCCGGTCACACGACAGGTAAGTTTATCAATCTTTAGAGTTAAAGGCAGCGTTGGTAACTTTCCAATATACCCATTTTATATATATTTTTTAAATGGCCGCAACACCCCAACAGCAATAATTAACGTATGGACATTATGAAAAAAAAGTGAAAAAGATCTGTCATCTGTAGCCGTTGTAGTCCTGTAAAAATGCCCAGCAATCCCTGCCTCCTGGTCCAATGTAAAGAACCAATGAAATGCCTTGTTGCCCCACTGTGCGTTTTCCACCCCCACGTGTAAATGTGCGTTGTCACCCCATTGCTAACAGTATTCAATTCAATTCAATTCAATTCTATTTTATTTATAGTATCAATTCATAACAACAGTTATCTCGAGACACTTTACAGATAGAATTGGTCTAAACCACACTATATAATTTACAAGCACCCAACAGTTCTAGTATTTCCCTCCAGAGCAAGCAACAAGTGCTACAGTGGCGAGGAAAAACTCCCTTTTAGGAAGAAACCTCAGACAGACCCAGGCTCTTGGTAGGCGGTGTCTGACAGCCGGTTGGGGTTGAAATGAAAAGTGGCAATAACAGTCACAGTAAAAGATAATGGACTAAAATAGTAAAAATAGTAGTTTGTAGTAGTTCATGGCATAGCAGGGGACTGCATGATATTACAAGTCACAGCAGGGCATCGCAGGACGTGTAGCAGGACCACGGCGACAGTTGTTGGAGCCTCCCTGATCCAAGGAAACATGCTGGGGGAAAAAGAACATAAGGACTCCGGGGAAAGACTTCCCAGAGCTAGGTTAGTAACAAGCATTTCTGGGAAATGGATACACACAAATGGAAAGATAAAGGAGAGAGGAGCTCAGTGTGTCAAAGGGAGTCCCTCGGCAGTCTAAAACTATTACAGCATAGCTAAGGGTGACAGGGAAAAGAAAGGAGCCCGGTCGAGCTGTATGAAGAGAAGCAGAGAACAGGAGGGGTGCCGTGTCTGCGGCAATACACCCTCCCCCGCCAGTCAAGGCGAAGGCTACAACTCCTCACTCCCTAACTATCAAAGCACTATCAAAGAGGAGAGTTTTAAGTTTACTCTTAAATGTGGTGACAATGTCTGCCTCCCGAATCCAGACTGATTCCAGTAGATAGTTGAAGGGTCTGGCTCCCATACTACTTTTAGAGACTCTAGGAACCACAGTAATTCTGGGATCGCAGTGCTCTAGTAGGACAACATGGTACTATGAGCTCTTCAAGATATGATGGTGCTTGACCATTTAGAGCCTTGTAGGTCAGGAGAAGGAATTTTAAATTCAGTCCTGGATTTTACAGGAAGCCAATGCAGAGAAGCTAATACAGGAGAGGAGAGATATGATGTCTTTTCTTAGTAGCACACGCGCTGCAACTCAGCTGGAGAGTCTTAAGAGACGTATTTGAGCATCATGATAATAAAGAATTACAGTAGTCCAGCCTAGAAGTAATGAATGCATGGACTAGTTTTTCAGCATCATTTTGAGACAGGATGTTTCTAATTTTGGCAATGTTACGAAGATGAAAAAAGGCTGTTCTTGGCGTTAAAGGATATCCTGATCAAAAACAACTCCTAGATTTCTGACATTAGTGCTAGAGGTCAGGGCAAAGCCATCCAGGGTAGCTACATCCCTAGAAAATGAAGTTTGGAGGTGTTTAGGGCCAAGCCCAATACCTTCAGTTTTGTCTGAGTTTAACATCAGAAAATTGTAGGTCATACAGGATTTTAAATCATTTATACATTTATGCATAACAGTAGTCATGTTTGTTTTACACATTCGTTATGATAATATCAGGCGTTTGCATACTGATGAAAATAGACATGAAGTAAAATTGTGGCCCACTCTCCGCTCTGAAGCAGTGGTGCTTGTGCACGTCTGTGTGCAGGTCGGAGCCCTGATGGTAGGGGGAGGGGTTAGAGGAAGCCTAGTCTATATCCACCATGTTACACTTCTGGGATTGTTCTGTTGCAGCCAAAAATTCCCCCAGATTTCACTCTTTTTGGCCGGATGTCGGACGTTGGCTAGCAACACAGCTAGACGTTGTGTTGTATGACTAAAACAATCTTTGAACGTACACATTCCACCAAAACAAGTTCCTTCCCGAGACTATTTTGCAATGACACTGTGGCTCTTCCCTGTGCACAGCGGCGGCAATAACAATTGCAATTGGTTTAAAGGCATGCCAATAAACTAGAGCACGTTTTTCTCCCATCCTGCTGTTTGATGCTGTGTGGACTAAACAGACCCTCTTTCGCAGTGCTGTGGAGTATAGGTCTGGCAAGTGAGACTGGGCGGAGCCCCAAGGAGATGCTACTTTCAAATCTAGCTGTTCAACATTACTAACCCTGCCTTTAAGTTTAGCAGAGAAAAGGTGACTGTGAGCCCGGTAGCGGCCACTGTGAGGTGTCGGTCCTTCAATCAATGTGTCATCTAGCGACGACAGTAGCCTGTAGTCTCATCCCCAAAACATTAGTTAAGATTGGAAAAAAGATTGTGGTTTGGTTAAAATATTGGTCCCCTTAAGTTTCCTGGGTAAAATATTTGTGTTTTCCCCTAAAATTCTTCCAGGACACAAATTCCCCTTCCCCATTTAAAAGCTCTGTGTATCTTCACGGTTTATTACAGCAATAAATAGGTGAAATACATAAGAATTACAGTGCATTACTTTTTGTATATGTACCTATGGTTCTTCACTATATAAATCATATCTGAAAGACTTGCTACCTTTGTTTTAAGGAAAATAAATAATTTAAAAGAAAGAAAACCTGAATTTACAGGGCATAACCAGTTACAATCTAGTACTGAATAATGCTAAATAGAGCGGGACATCTCTCTGCAAAAGCGGAGGGAAGACATGGACTGCCATGTCTTCCCTCCGCTTTTGCATCTTTGTCTTATTCATATTTATGATTTATATTTCAGAAGACAATGTGATATTTCTTAAATTAGCGTCTTCATTAAAGGTGTCTTGTTTCTTCCATTAGATGCTGTCATGGTGGCAGTGCTGTAATCTGTCTGATGTAAATCCTCTCTGCTTTGTGGTGGCTCTGAGTAAGGAACTCCGCAGGGTTTATACACATGCCTGCCAGCCATATCACACGCACATTCACACATCCTGCAAAAACACACAGACATGTACATAGGGCACACAAACCCATACACAGTGAGTACAAGTGCACAAACGAACAAACACACACACACACACACACACACACACACACACACACACACACACACACGTTGACACTGCATAGGTTCACAGAAAGAAAGAGACTTGTCATCCACCTGTCAGGAGCAGTAATCATTTCAAAGTGTTTTTTTCTCTGTGGCCTGTGCTACACGCCCTCCATGTTGAACACTGGAGAATAATCATTTAAATGTCTCCCAACCAGCCCTTTTGCCATCTTCAATTACACCTTTCCACCCTTACATTTGTATAATTTTCTAATCTAGCCGAGGCGTGCGGCTGTCAAATGTGCCAGAGAAAGCAGCAAAGCACGGCCAAAGACTGACAGATGGATCCACCAAGATGGAGAGGCCTGTCTCTGGATCCTCCATATGCCTTGGCACTGCTGGATTATGGTCACATCCTGCTGGATTTCTGCTAGTATTAGCGGAAGTACTATAGTGATTGCTTTCTGTCTGTTGGCAACCATGTATTTCTTTATACAAGAAAAGCAAAGAAGAAATACAAGCTTTCTGAAGGAGCAGGGCTCAGGATGAAAACCAGCATGTTATCAACTTGCACAAAAGGTGACCCAATAGAAAATGTTAATAAATTACAAAGTACTATAACGGTGGTTTAGTAGACTAGTTATTCCGACCTAATAGTATGGCAGTGATTACTTGTGCTTGCAGTAGCTCTGATTCCACTCAGTATTGATTTTCTGCCATTTCACAAGTTGAAACTTACTTCCTTTGAGTAGAGCTACTGAGGGGTAAAAGCATTTTGAAAGAGCAGCTCTTGGTTGAACTTAGTTTCTGGTAGTGCTGTCCTGAGTAGATTGATGGAGTGCCAGTATAACCCATTACAGGTTTTTAGGTTAAAGTGCCCAACTGCCTACCACTCTCCGTTCTGAAACTAAGCACCTAAAAAGGACAGTGAACAGTGAAGGGCACCACCTGCTTTCTTGATTTTTCTTCTTTTATAACAAAATCCTGTTTGAGTAATTATGAGATATTCACAGCAAATAGTTGGAAACAAAAGTCTCTCATAACTACTTCATAGGTTAACCTTTCAGAAGCATCATTTGGATGAATGAAAATGTAATCAGCGTGATTGCCTGGCAATGACAATGTAAATATATGTATATATTTTTTCTAATGTTGCTCAGGACAGAAATAAGAGATCAGTGGCAATCACTGCCATAGTCATTTTCAAAGACTGGTCAAACACACACACACACACACATACACACACACACTGATTAGTTAATGCAGCTTCATTATGAACAAATGTGATGCTTCAGTTCTGCTGGCAAATTAAACAGCTTTGGCTTGTGGTTTCTGACTCATTAGAATAGATTTAAGAGATCTGTTTAAATGGAACATGCGTCCTTGGTTTTGACTCAAATACCTGATCCAATCCATCAGCTCTCAGAGTGAGCTGGAGCCAAGGCCGGCACATCAAGCCACATTCATCTGCTCTAAAAGTGTGAATGGAGAAATACACAAAAGCTTTCAATCCAAAGAAAAAGTGGAACACTTTCTATAAAACACATTCTATAACATATAACATATATCCACGTATTGCATATTGTAATAGGCTACATGCGAGATTTAAAAATATTACACAAAATTATTACCTGCAGTCCCACGTCAAAGTGCCCTTGGGCAAGACACTGAACCCTGAAACGTGTGTGAGTGCTTTGTATCTGTTGAGCAGGTGGCACCTTGTATGGCAGCTTCAGCCACATAAATGTGTGTGAATGGTATGTAAAAGTGCTTTAAGTAGTTGTCAAGACTATATTTGCATTTACACACATGCAAGAGAAAGAAGAAGGAAAGCACGCAAACTGTAAGCTGTATCCATATACTGTATGTCAAAACATATACCACATTTAAAACTTGACAACACCTTGATCAAAAGCTGTGATTGTTAACGGAGCTAAGTTAAACACCTTATATATAAACATGTACAACTGTCATCCGTCACCTGTCCTGTCAACATGACATGTAACATGTCTTAAGTTAATTAATTGTGTGCAATTTTTCTAACCTAACTTTATATAAGGTAAGATAATTTGCTGATTTGCCCTCACATCAAAGAGTCACTGTAACTACAGCAATTGGTAGGGCTGCACAAATAATCAAATTTTAATCACACTCACGATTTTGGCTTCCCATGATCAAATTTATGATCATCCAATATTTTAAATGAGTCATTCCGTTCATAGAATGCTCCAGGTTTTTTTTTGACGATACAGACATTTCATACACACCACGTGTCTAACTTTACTGACCCGCCATTCGACCCTTGCTGGACCCAATCCTAATGAGTCAGCCGTCACTCAGTGAGTAGCATACGCTTCAGTCCATCACACTCTCCCTCTTCCCCTAGCTCTTTTAATCAGTCTGTTATTGTTGTTGAAAAAGAGATTTTTTAAAAATATATCCTAGGCTATTTATTTCATATAATTTTCATTTACATGTATTGCAGCTGTATATTCTCAATCTGGGAAGACTAACAGCCAAGGCCAAAGGGAAAAGGCCAAATTAAAGGTGTTGGCCATGTAAGGCATTTGACAGCAGGCCCTCACAATCGTGATTTCAATATTAATCTCAATATTGATAAAAATAATCGTGATTATCATTTTGGCCATTATCGTGCAGCCCTAGCAACTGGCAACTTAGAACTAATACCAGTCTCTTGTAACATGATAATGATGATGATTATTATTATTATTATTATTATTTTTTTTTTCTATTTTATTCAGTGGGGTCTGTGTATCCCTCTGAAATTGGAGGATGCCCACTAATATTCCTTTGTCTTTCAATTTCTCCCTCTGAATTCCATTTCCTTCAGAGTTTGATTAAATTCCAAGGAGCAGGTTTGACTTCAGCATTATAACACAGATGTGACACCCCCATCAGAAAACAGTCCTTCTTTTGTAACCATCTGTTTAGAATAGTGTAAAACAACGCTCCATGTTAGATTTAGTGTCATTCCTCATTTCTCACAGGGGGTTTCATATTGATGAGTGACAAATAGAATTTGGCCATGGTCTGTGTTTTGGCTGAAAAGGAAACAAGACAACTCGGGATATCTTTACCTTTGGCTTTCAATAAATGGCAGAATAGGAATGAATTAATGGAACCAGCATTTTCAACAGCTATAAAAATGCATCTATGGCTGTCAAAAGAAAGACAAACACTTCCTAGGGCTATATGCACAAACGCTATGATTTCATTGAGCTCATCGTCATCAACACTTCAATAATTTTCCCCAGAGTACTCCTGTCCTCAGATCCCATACACACCCGGGCTTGTGTTATCTGATAAATGAAACTTCCTGTCATAAGCCTTCCGTGTTGAACAGCTTTATGTTTGTAGCTGTTCAGATTTTCCCAACTGGACATCTGACAGACACTTAGACAAACAGAAATGCAACACCTCTGCATCAGATTCCTCACCACTGGTGAAGAAAAGAGTGAGGGGGGGATGTATGCTTGCCGATTAATATATAGTGAGTGTATATATATATATATATGTTGTATATATACTACAACTATATATATTACCTTTCCGTTTGGATTCAAAATCAGAGCAGTGATGATGATGAACATGTTCTCTCACCATCCTCTGACTGGCTATGAATTCCAGTCATCTGTCAACACTATTTTCAGACTCACTCTGCAAGTATCAAAACTAAACCGGGCTATCCTCTAAGAAACCTGTAGAGAAAGTTGACACAAATCACACAAAATAATCTTTATGTTTAAAGACAGCTGTTCCAAATCCTTAATTGAAAGTAGGAATCAAATGAACCATGAACATGAGCACACAGACATGTGAAGTAATCCAATGGAGCTGTTTTATGTGTTAAGGCATAGCGAGGCACTTTTATGCTTTTCAAATAATGTAAAATGACACTAAAACAGCAAAGCCAATGTGTAACACTGACATGTGGAGGCAGAATATTGTTCTTTACATGAATTTTACATTGCAGGGTAGTCATAGTGACTCATCGAGCAACTCGGTCTCCTGCTGTTTTGCACAAAACCTGTCAAGAGTGTTTTTTTTCTTTTTAATATTCTTAAGCTTTACTTGCAATTCATCTCAGTAGCAAAATAATTTTCTCTTTCCCATCCAATCAAGATGTTTAACGTGTTCAATTATGTGTCCAGATTTTTTAAACATAGCTTTTGGCTTATAGCAGAAAGTTGCTCTGTCTGTTCCACTCCTCTCCTTCCTTAAAAACATCTTTAAGTAGTTTGTTAATTGAAGCCATCCATAATGAATGTACCAGAAAGGAAAGTTATGTCACTTTTAAAAAAAGTGATATTTAGTTTAGTGTGGGTAAAGAGGTTTGCAAGGGCTGTCTCACATTTGGTCATCAATGCCATGTAACTGTATTTTGGTTATGGATTTTCACTTTGCTTTTATATTTTGGTTTTGCAATAAATCATTGTTTTTTTTTTAAGGAATGTTTGAGTCAGCTCCATCCCTTTTACTTCTTCCATGCATGTACCCCTGCAAAATGGGGTGATGGTGGAGGGACACCCCGACTGTCCTGCAGTCTGTTACAGGCTTAACTTCGTTCCACTAACTGTCTCTGCTCAGTATAACTTATTTATTTATTTACTTAGTATTCCTTTCTGAGGAACATTACTGTCAATAGTTTGTGTCTACAATTCTGCTCTATTGGGTATAAAAAATAGCATTTAGCAAATAATAACTAGATGATCTTTTGACAGTGCATCATGGGATATACTGCTGTTTAATGCAAAAAATATTTTAACATTTTAACATTATTAAAAACGCACTGTATCTACTATACCATGGATTGTAGCTTATAAATTGCTTGTCTACTAGTCCTTCGCTCACGCATAAAAAGAGAGAAGAGATGACAAAAGCAGCTAGACTGTGCTGCAGTGTGTAGAATGTCTCTATTTGATGGCTGTTGTAGCACAGACACACACTATTAGCGCACAGTGTGACTTTTTTCAAATTTGATGTCTTGGAAGTTTTGGTAATTTTTGGACAATGATTCACATCTAAAAATACATGTGGGGATGCATTTCTTTCTACAGTTATAAATAGAATTGTAAATCTCCAGTTTTAAAGAATATCAATACTAAAAGTACGTATTAAATGTTCACCATAAAGTAAATACAAAGAGCTCTGCATGTACATGTACTGAATTCATATTGTTGGTACAAAAGAAATATCACAAAACAAAAGACGCTGCAAAAAACAAAACAAAAAAAAAGCAAAAATACATTATTATTTGGCACAGGTTCAAAATTTCAGAAAGAGCAAAAAGCGGGGCGGAAATCATCTGCTGGTAATTGTCTCAGCAAAACTTCCTTCTTGAGCTGAAAAGCAAGGGTTTGGCCCTTGGACGCTGCAGCTGATAAGGCTTTGTGTGGAGTTATTTATTTTTGGGGGGACTAGCACAACCCAACTTAAAGACTTTATTGATTCAAATTAATTAATCCACTTATAGAGGAAGGGGATTCTGTAGCTCTGGAGCGACTTAAATAGTCCACACAAATTAAACAGTAAATTTGTTGCCTTTAATGATATTCACAAGTAATTGAATTGCAGGAATGCTTCAAAATATGTGGCATTAGCATGCAAAAACCATGTGTTTTAGCAATGGATAACCAAAATAAATTTGATAATAATTAATTTTTGACACGGTTCAAGCCTATTTAGTGTGATTGTAATTATCATCTCTGCGGTAAAGTAAAAGCATGTGGGTTTAGCGAGAGAGAGCAGATAAAGCTAATACAAATTTGTGTTTCAGATGTTAGCGAATAGTATACAGGAACATGTGTGTAGAGGTTAGTTGTGCATTTATCACAGAAGTGTATCATAATAATTTATATAAGAATTATCAATGCAACATCCCAAGATGTGTTTTGTTTAATGATTCAACTGATGTAACCAGTATTTGAGGTTGTGTTATATATATATATATATATATATATATATATATATATATATATATATATATATATATATATATATATATATATATATACGTTTATATATATGTATTGAATTTGGTCTGGCAGGAAAGTTGTAGGTGTCCTATATTGCTCCTGTTCCTCTTTTTTCCTCCCTAATACTTTGTGACAGTCGTACCACAACATCCTTGGCTAATCCCAAAAGGAAACGCATAGATTAGACTTTTTCTACCTGTACAGATGATTTTACATGCACTCCATGACAACTGCCACTAACCATGCCACTAAGAAAAATAATGTGAAAAAGAGTAGACACAGTAGGAAAATAAGTATGACCTAATTATCCCTTTCTAATTTACTGAGTGAACTTGGTGGGATAATTGATGCAACATTGTTCCTTGCACATCTGTTTTCTGTGACACATGCCACAATTTGTATAGTGTATATGTGCAAGTTTGGGATGCTTCTGGCTGGAGACAGGTGAGAGTTCCTTCACACCATTGCTTTGAATGTTTTTGACACACACACACACACACAAATTTGTAATGATATTTAACCCTTAAATATGTTTTTCATTCCTACAGTACACACCTCCGGTTCTAAGGGACCGGTCACTCATATAACACAGATTAAGCCATATATTAAAATTGTATCGCTTGTACATTTCTATGCATTATTAACAAAAACTAACACAAAAAATATATTTTTGTAATTTACAGAATTTATAATTTTCGGAACGTTTTTTCATTACATTTTTTCAATGTTTGCCACAGAAGCTGAAGGCCAAGGTTTCCCCGGAAAGTGGCATTCTGGCTCCCCAAATTGGAAATTTGCCGAGGAAAACTATGTGTGTTTATAGCAACAAGGTTGAGGTAGCAGAGGTAACTCTATGAGGTTCTCTCACCAGTCCCAACTTCACTTTGGACCGGTACTTGGAAAGGATCACGACTTTTGTCACATTCAGAGCTTATCTCTTCTGAGCTAGGCTTGTCATTTTCACCCGGCAACGTCAAAGAAACTGCTGGTCTGCATTAAACTTGACACCCAGAGGCTACGCCATCATACTACTGTGTAAGTGGACTAATTTAAACAAACTTTGGATGCATCGCTTGCATCCAGCACTGTGAATACATGATAAACTCTTATATACCTTATGTCTCTATGGACCCTATAAACATTTTAGAGAAGAAACATGCAAAACAATGCTTTAAAAAAAAAAAAGAAAAAAAAAAAGCAAGACATTGTTAAAGGCAAATAGTTTGAAGAATAACAGGGAGACGAGTGCTTAACTGAATGACTTAAAGGAATAGGATAAAATAGGAGCTGGATCCCTAAATAATCAAAGTTTGCATTTTACGGTTCATTCACCATTGGAATATTTGTGTTTTACAGTTCTCACTCAATCTCTGTTGCAAGAGTTTCCAGCAGTACCCAATGCAATAACAATTACACAAGGGATTGAAGAAAATATCCTGCCATTTTATAAAATTTCAGCATCCAACTGATGACAACTTTGCCCTCATGTTTAAATTGTGTGCAAACAAACCTCATTTGATTTCGACAAATTGTAAAATTCCACATCATCTTGTCAACAAACGTCAAACCTTTTCAAGGCTGCAACAAGCAGCACGTCAGTAAAAGATGGATCCCCTCCAGTTCTACATATGTTGCTACAAGCACCTTACTGAACATGCATTCAAAAGAGCATCATTAGCATGCCATAAAATGGTCATATTCACATTTGAAACATAATTTCCTTTTACCAAATACTCCTAGAATAAATTCATCAGTCATAGAAAAAAATTCCGGCGTTACTTCCATGCCACTAAAATCCATTCACAAAATTTCATTTTGCTAACTCATTAATTCCTGGGCAGGCAGAGAAGCTGACGCTTTAATGCAGGTTACACGTTTTGTTCTCAGCACTCTGGCTGGATTGGTGAGAATGAAGTGTAAATTTGTGAAGTAAAAAGTGAGTTGCATATACAGTATTTCCATTATTGGTATTGGACAAATTTTATATAATCCTTATTGAGATGCGGTTTTCCCTGGAGATGGTGAGTCTAGCCTATTTTCGCCAACTATGTTGATTCACAGAAGACGGTATGCCATAATGGCAGATGCAACAGGATGACCTTCCCCATTCAATGCTTAATATGCCCTTCTTTAAAAAAGGACCCTATGGTGAGGGCTAATGAAATGTAACTCCTCTTCAGCTCCCCAGTGGGTTGAAGAGGATGTTTCAGATTGAAAACTTCCTGGAGGTGTCTTGCTTGGTTTGTGAAACGTTGTAATTACTGCTGGGGGTCTCCTCCTGCTCTGTTTGCAGGGGAGCTGAGCAGCGTTAGCTCGCACTCCAGGGTTCTCCCTCAGTTCAGCGCACTTAGGCCCGTCTAATTAGAGTCCCTGCCACATCTATGTACTGCTGTCTCCATGCGCAGCTGGGGACAACCCCCAAATCAAGCTGTGGCACACAAACGCTTGCCGACCCAGGTTCTGCAAGCAACAACAGGCGACACTCCTAATGCAATTGGAACATTATCTCCGTCTCTCTCTCTCTCTCTCTCATTCATCCCCTCCCTTTTCCTCTTCAACCACCACCACCCCAGTCCTTCTTTTCTACCCTCACTTTGTTCTCCTCACCAATCTCAGGCACAGCAGCTACAAAGAGCCCCACATAGGAAGATGAGAGGGAGCAGAGAGTGAAGAGGGTTCAGATTCTGCAGTAGTGTGCTCGAACGTGTGTTTGTGTTTCCGTGTCTGAAAATCTGAGTGTGAGGCGGCAGGAGATCGCCAGGGTAGTGAGAGTCGGTAGTACACCCAGAGGCACTGAGAAAGAACAGAGAGAACATTTGCCCCCCCCCCTCCTTCAAGAGCAGTTGTTCAACCCCCTGAGGCGAGGTGATTCAGGGATGGGGGGAGCAACAAAGGGCGGAGAGGTGGCAGGCAAAGCTACACTCGTCTGCTTTTCTCTTTCACCTGTTCACCTTCACAATCTCTTCAAACTCTCCCCCACCCGTTCCTTATACCCAGTGGGTTCATGGAAACTGGTGGTGTAGATATCCTTTTTTTTTTTTTACTTCTCCTTGTCTCAGATAAAGTTGAGAAAACACTAGCTGCCTGTGTACTTGCAAATCTATAAGATACAAGCAGATACGCTTATCTCTTGTACAGGTGAAATTCCCATGGATGTGTGTGAGCATCAGTGTGTGTGCATGCACATGCCCATAACTACTCTCCATTGCAATGAACATACATTCTTGTATTGTCAATCTGGTTTTCAACATTTGGAGTATTTCATTTAGATTCTGGTTGGTTTGTATAAAAACCTCACCTTCTAAACCCTAAGAGGAGGATGTCATCCTACTCTAAGGCTCTGCGTTCATTATGTATACTGCTTGTATGTTTTCACGTATGCACGCATGTGTTTCTGTGCGAGTGTGTTTGCGTCTAATGAGGCTGTGTTTGCTTCGATCAAGAGGGAGAGATCATAAACACGGACGGGAACAGCAGTGTTTGAGTCACATACAATAAGGGATGAAACAGTGTGCAACATAGAGCATGATGTATGCGCTGGGACTTGTTCTCACACACATACACACACACACACACACACACACACACACACAAACACACACACACACACACACACACACACGCACACACACACACAGAAAAAAACACATATAGAATGTGCATCCTTGCATGCTAATCAATTGGGGAAAACAACACAAACCAAAGAGCGACCATGTTTTGAAGAGGCCCTTGTTCTGATCATTTGGAGAATATTTAGGTATGCATATACTACATATTAATGTTTCTATATATATACATACACATATACAGTAATTATAGACTTTTGTGAAAAAATAAGAATGAGAGAGGCTGAGGGACCTTGTTTTATCCCAACAACACAATCTTGCACCTGGATAGTTGAGGGAAGTGATCATATCTACTAAGTCCACTCTCAGTTCTGCTCTAGCTTTTCTTCCATTTCTCTCTCCCTCTGTCTCTCGTGTTTGAGAACACACACCTGCAGCCAACCACTAACCACGCGCCATGCTTCAGTAATCTGCTGACTCCCTGTGATTTACAGTTTTATATCTGGTAAGTAGCCAAAGAACTCTGGCAGCCTGGTAACTTGACACTGTGGACCATTTATTAGACCCAGTCGCCTACACCATATACCATACGAAAACAAGGGCAACAAACAACTTGAGTGTTACGGCTGGGTTTTCTGACTGAAAGACTGTCTGTCTGTCTGTCTGTCTGTGTCTATGTCTGTGAGTATGTGTGTTTATGTGAGTTGTGTGTGTGATTTAGATGAAAGGAACACCGAAAATTCCACAATTTCATACGGGTATAGTATCCTATGTCCATATGCAAACTTGGAAGTGTCAGTGCTTCTAATTGCTGAAAACGTTTTTAGCTTCTAAGTAAATAATTTCTCTTGCTAAATGAAGCGGTTTGGCAGACATATCTATGTGTATATAACAATATATAACTATATATAACAATATTGAATTCTCTTGGGGTTCGTCCCCTCTCTCTAAGAGCTGCACATGGTTTAATCCATCCCTGCAGTATGGTGTACACAAATAAATTGCTAATTACCATGATCTCCAGATGCATGTGTGTTGATGTTATTCAGTTAGTTGTACATCCTTGATGGATGAATTCAACTAGTGAAAGTGGGCCCACCAACACAGTATATCGCATGGTCCCAATTTCTGTGTTATGATCCTTATTTTGATACTGAACTGTGTAGGGGCGGCTGGTATGATTCTTATATGGACTCATATGGTCAACGTAGCAATTACATGGTCAGCATCCCCCACCCTTCAGCCACCAGGACACCCCTCAAAACTTTTTCAACATCATATCAAAATCACATGAAGAACAATATCAGTTAATAAAATGGAATTTAAATCAAAAGGAAAATATAGATATGTTGTTTTAGTGTTCATGAGTAACATTCTGTAACAACAATCTTGTAACCAAATATTTTGCTAAGCATTTAAGATCGATCCTATTTGAGGACAGCAGGGTGTACTTTTCATTTATAATTTTGATTGTATTAGTGTGAATATATGACTTTAAAAAAGTAAAACAACAATATATAATGTGGAAACCCATGTTTTGCCCAAACAAACACAACATGCTGCTTGGATTCTTCTCCTTCATGATTTCACCAGTAGCCTAACACCGTCATTAACACTGTCAAGAGAGCAGCTCTTAAAACTAAGCGCGTCTTGATTTTCCCTCCACGGTGTAGGCCGTGCGGATGGAGTTGTCATCAGTTTAGACCTCGCCCTTGTTTTAACACATCTCCAGGGATCACTGCTTCTTGAGCAGACATTTCTTTTATTTTTTTCCCTCTTTAAACGTGTTTCTTGGCAGGTTGACCTGTCGAGAGGAAGCCCACGGTGCCTCACAGCCAGTTGAGCTGCATGCAAAAGCTGTTAGAACTGTGTTCAAAAATGCCTCCTCTGGATTCAGCTTCTGGGGAGCTCAGAATACTCTGGAGAGCAGCTTTTCTGTCGACATCAAACTAGAGAATATAAAATATATTAATAAATCAAATTGAAACTGTATGTACTGAACTGGATGCTTTCTATGAACAATAAATGAGGACCAACAAAAAGAAATCTGAGGAATTCCTTGACGAACAATATAAAGGTAATGACAGTCAGTTGCAACAGGTCTGATATGTTAAACTAAGCAGATACTGTAAGTGCTGCATTTATACAGGCTAAAAAAATTACACTAAGCCATGGTTTGTGAAAGAGAGAGTTTCTCTATCGCCTTGTCCTCAAAAAAGCAAAGATAATTGCATGCAGGCACTCATGTGAGCGTAATCTTAAAAAATAAATAAATAAATGTACAGTATATGTATGTATATATATATATATATATATATATATATATATATATATATATATATATATATATATGTGTGTGTGTGTGTGTGTGTGTGCGTGCTTGCGTGCATGCTGTCTATCATACACACACGTGCATGCAGCCATATTAGCACAAATGCAAAACATCTTTTTAAGAAACTTGTATATATTATGCTATTGTAGAGATTGGAATTTATATGAATATATACAGTATTTTGCTTTTTTGTGTGTGTGTGTGTGTGTGTGTGTGTGTGTGTGTGTGTGTGTGTGTGTGTGTGTGTGAGAGAGATACCGAAAGAGACAGAAAGTGAAAAACATAAGTAGACAAAGAGAAAGCTGCATGTCCTCCCATCTCAAGCAGGGAGAGTGATACAACTGAGAAAGCAAGAGGACGTGGGAGGCGAGCGGGTGGGTGAGGGGTGAAGAGGAGCCCATCTAAACTCATTTTGAAAATCAGAACTTCTTTTCTAAAGTCAGCATTCCAAATCAGAGCGTGTCCCCTCTCATTTAATGCATCATTTTGCGAAGTGATAAATTTGTGAATTAGACATACATCCTTTTTTGCTTTTAAGATACTGGGCCTCATAAGGGAGGGAGCACTGTGGAGGATTTAAGAGCGTTTCGCCGTGTCAAACATTGAAACCCACAGGGAGAGCATCAGCACAATTAGACTGGGGTGAAGGGAAGAGAGAAAAAAATCCACAGACAAAATCAGGATCTTAAGAGCAGCAGCGTTATTCGTCTGTACAGTAACGTGGTTATCTGTCGCGGGTGATCCTTTTAAACGCTTCGTTTGCAGGGATAAAAGCAGAGCGGAGGAAATAAACTTAGTTCTGCCTCCAATCTGCAAATCCTTGGTGGTCATGGAAGATGATCCCAATTTGCTTCTGAGCAGCACTGTCAGATCTCACAATAATAAATAATTTAAGACTTTAAGCAGCAATTATGCTTGATAAATGTGGAAAGCCTGTAGACCACTGCTTGCCGTAGCCAGACGATGCTGAAGCTCCTGCAAAAATACACCAGTCCCTACTTATGTCATAGCCAATAAATCATGCAGAAAGGTTCATTTGAAATATTTGATTTAGGCTAATATCAGGTGCATTCTCAGAACCTACTGCAGGTCTTTACATTTATATAAAATAAAGTAGGCTATATGTATTTATTCATCATTGATAGAGGATTTGTTTGGTCTGAAAATACAATCACCAACATGCAACCTAAAGTTCTGTTTGGGGTCCCGGAGACCCTGGGCCATCTTTAACAGTTCAAAAAATATATTCTTAACTTTTTTTTTAAATAAGCTTTGATCTTAATGCCTCCTCCTTATTTCATGAGAATTTCTTATTTAAACAGGAATTTGAACTGATGACACGTTTGAGAAGGCTGCTACAAAAAATAGTAAGTATTCCTTCTATTTTGGGTCTCAAATACCCCAGCTGTAAACATGGTAAATTAGAATAGATTTGTAAACACTATGTCTGATTGATTTTGGCCGTACTTTTTACACACTTCCAATTGCGCAGATACATTGGACCTACACTTTTTGAGTGAGCAATTATTTATTGACAAGCGCACAATAAAAATGACAAATGAGAAAAGTCTTTGGCGATTAGACCCCATCATATCATCATATTCCCATTGTGACATCATCATATTTTAAAGGGGGTTGAGGAGCAGTAAGTACTGTAGGATACCTCCAATGGAGTCCAGACACTGGTGGTGATGGCAACGAATATAGAGAATAGGCTGTCAACATGATGACGTTTTATTTAAACATTTCATTTTTATGGAATTGGAGGGATTTTGATTGCTATTTGTTGGAGTTGAAGGCCTACAGCTACTCTGTCATAATGAAAACAACTAGAGGCTGCGTACAAGCTGATATGGGGGTCTGATAAACTTTCAATAAATCGGAATTTGACCTTACAGGATGTGAGTGTTTCTGTG
Source organism: Etheostoma perlongum (assembly GCA_026937815.1). Classification (NCBI taxonomy): domain Eukaryota; kingdom Metazoa; phylum Chordata; class Actinopteri; order Perciformes; family Percidae; genus Etheostoma; species Etheostoma perlongum. Next base: position 19,170,526 of record CM049375.1, on the reverse strand, counting down.
ACTTCCTGTTAAGACTGAAGGATGCTGGAAATGGATGTAAACTGTTTGACTTGACCTCGGCTTTTTGTCACCACGCCCCCTGCTGCTGCCGCTTGCTCCCTTCTGCTTTACAGGTGAGACGGAGCTCATCTCTAACCTAATGTTGGATCTGGATACATAAGAAGAGGAGCAAGCTCTGATGAGCTCAGACCTGGGTGCTGGAAATGATGAACTGAAGGTGAAGGAGGTGGACGCAAGACAAGAAATGAGAGCTGTCTGCAATGGAGAGAACATTTACATTAACAGCCAAGATGTGATTATGGTTTAACTAAAAAAATTGTAATACCCCTAACATAAGAAAATAATTTAAGCTAAGCTTCATTTGGATAGTTGTTACTGGAGTTTCATAACAGTTTCAACATAAGAGTTCTAAAGCTCTACAGAAAATGTCCCAAGAACTTAATTAGACCTTGGTCCCTGCGGTCGAAATGCAATGAGTTCCTCAGAACAATCCTAGTTCTATGGGGAAGTTACTGCGGTCTAAAAGCGGCATTTTTAACAGGAAGTTCCATCTTGCTGGGGTCTAACTGATCCCAAAAATAGTATCGCTACTGAAGATATACATACTATACACACATATACAGTACATACTTCTACAAGATTTTTTGTCGGTCAATAATATTTAGGCAAAACAAAAGGAGTATGTTTTGGTCATTGTTGTTCAATAAACAAATATATAAAAATATCTCCCTGTTTGGTGAAATAAAAATGTTTTTGTGAAATTTCAATTCAATACTTTTCTATGTACACATTTACAGGTTTACACTTTACAATTAAAGTATATATGTTTTTAAAAATTGTTAAATTTGCAGTTAAACTTATTATATCTATACTAGCAGCTGGATCTGTGGGCAGGAACTAAGGAGTATTTACATTATTCATTACTTTTCCTATTATTTTCTTGATTTATCTCTAAAAGTGAAAAATCCCCATTACTATGTCTGAGATTTAAAAGTGGTCAACAAATTGCAGCTTTTCTCCAATAATTTCACTCAAAATGCCAGACAATGACTTAAAGGTGCCCTGCCAAACATATTTCATTACTTTGTGGTAATGTCTACCAAGTTCTACCATGAACTGAAAAAAATGCTTTGGTTACCTTGTTTTCAGCCATTCTTGTGTGGTATAGAAAGCCTGCAGGAAGACTTGATTTGTGCCAGTTCTCATTAATATTCAACAAGCTAAGATGCTTGACTCTGACTGGGTAACAGCTATCCAATGAGAGCGTGGCTATCAGCATCCTTTACTCAGCGCAACTGGGCGAGCTCATGAATAGTAATGAGTTTTTAAGGCAACATGACATCAGACTGTCACTCACTGACTGACATGACATCAGACTGGCCGGATTTCTTAACTTATTTCTTTTCAGTGGCTAGAGCCGCCAGAGGAGGTAGCAGTTCATTTTCACATTCACAACATAACACAAACACATATGGACCTAACATATTTCAAAAAATGCAAGTAAAAACGTTTTTTGTGGCAGGGCACCTTTATAAAATTCAATAATTATCATCAATGAGGAAGTAAAGCCAAGGTGAATAAAACAACAAAATCATTATGTATTACAACTCAAAATCCAGCAATACTTCTGAAGGATGTTAGCCTGGGAACCAGATGATTCTGCAAGCTCATGTTTTATTTGCTCTGGTAGATACTGTTTGTTACGATGACTGACAGCTGGCGGAGCCCTCGCGCTAATACGATGATGCAACACATTCTCACTCCCATCTCGTAAAATACGGACGGTTGGTTAGGTGCCTTTGTCGTTGTTATTGACGCTAAAAGTCTCCTTTAGTGCCAGTACGTTCTTTTTTTGTTGCATCAGATGCGGACAGCCACTGTCCAAACGTTCATATTTTACGCGTTTGGAGTGAAAACGGGTTGGATGATGACTTAATTATTAGCTGGTGCACCCTCACGTCGAGGACACTGGGCATAAACCTAGCTTAGTAAAGAGGAGCGATATTAAGGCATTTTTGAAAACAACCAAGATGGCTGCAGCTAATGTGGAACTTTCTGTTGAAGTCCTATATACTTTATGTTTAAATTCTGAAAAACGGCCACACACTTTCTCAGACGCTACACCATCACAGCTCATCTCTGCATAGTAGTCTAACTACATTTGTCAGTTGTTTAGTGCTATATCACATGTTTCTTGGCTCTGATTCGTTGTCCATTTGTGTCCAGAGGCATTTTGGTCTCCTGCCATTGGTAATGCTCCTTGGAAATCGAAATTGAACTGAGAGGTCTAAGACTAACTTGCATTTCCAATTTGGTCTTGCGATATCAAGCTAGAGGAATGTGTTTCATTTTATGGTTTTGATTGATTGACTGAATCCCTATGACACATACAGTACATCACTGACAAGTCAAGTCGGATATTTCAGTCCTGATATGAAATGTAAAAATGTAATGTAAATAAAGGTGTTTGCACGTCTAAGGATTTACAGGCCTACCTACTGTGAATTAATTAACTACTGTATGCAACAATGGTTATTAAATACATGCCAGAGCGGCATTACAACAAACTTTTTTTAGTACTGACAATGACTCTGTGAAACTGTGAAACATGGAACTTCAGACACTCCCAGTTTGGATTGTAACCAATAAACCAATCAGTCAACCAGCCAAGTAAACAATAAGTAGAAACAATCTGAGCCAAGGCGTGCAGGGAGATAGGGCTGTCTGGTTTCAGAAGGCTGTGCTTAGGTTTGATTTCTCTCTCTCTCTCTGTGGTGTGGTCTCTCATGAGCCGTCTGCCTCTTTTGTAGCCCCATGTTTGCCTTTTGTTTCTGCTAAAAAGTTTGCCAAATCATCAAGACTCCTCCAGCTTCTATAGCTGCTTAGGTGAGACACTAAATGTAGAACAATTACACAATTTAAAAATAAAGGATGGGAAATTACTCTCAATTGCTTAACAGTTTGTTCTTACTCACAACGCAATGTCATTTGATTAATCTTTTTAGAAACGTAGATTTGAATTAAAGCTTCCCCCAAATCATCATTAGTTCCTTTAGAAAATAGCGCCAACGCAGCATTTACATTTATTACTGACTGGGAGCATTTCATTGCAGGATGTGAGTTGTGAGGTCTGTTACACAGCATGCTCATTTTCATTTTTAGACTGGCGAAGGCTACAGAGGGAAACAAAGCAAGAGAGCACTAGAAAATGAGATACAGATACTTAGAGAGAAAGAGAGGCTTTAAGGTTGAGATGTTTGCACGGGCCACTATTTACCTAGAAGATTCACTGTGTCCATTTGGGTTAGATATTTTTGGTGGCCACTGGAATCCAGTTTGTGAATACCTGCATTGAACCACTTGGGCAGAGGCAGTGCTGTGAGGCCACGGACAGGCAGGAGCCACTGGTCACCACAGTTTGAACACGGTGCCCTCATGCTGTTTGCTCCTCTGCCGCCTCCTCTCCTGTATGGCCAGCACTGTGTTTGCTCATGTGTGGATATGAAATAGCAGCAAATATGATGTGATGTGTGGAAATGAGTGCCACCTTGCAGGAACCGAGATGCGTGTTTATTTTACTTTATGAAGTTTTTCTTATGTGTCTGTTTGTCTAACTCTTGACAATCCTGGTAGAAATATGAGTACAGATGTGTGTCTATAAATTATTAATCATAAAAGGTTATGTGGTATTATGTACTTTAATTTGATTTTGATGAATTTTAAAATCATATCCTGCTAAAGTAGTGTGTAAACATTCTGGATGTATGTCTTGAGCCAAGTGGTGGCTCAAATAATCTTGCTGGGTTTTTTTTTAGATTCAAAAAATGTAATCCAGTCAAACTAACTAACAGGTCAAAGTGCAGAAAAATTCTAATTAATGCAAATAAATAACATCTACATATAATTTCTTAATTATAAAGTTTCTCCACAATGTTCACTGTCACTAATCAACAGCCATCATTTCTTCACAAATAATTCTTGAAATGCAATCGTCTAAACATATAAAGCAGCAGTTTAATTCAAAACAACGGTTATTTCAGTGTACAAAACCACGTAACAGCAATTGTTACTAGACAACAATGGCTACATCAGCTGCAGAAGTTGCACCAGTATCTTCCACTAAAGGCTGACACAAACGATCGTTGAGCCGGAGTATTCCTGGAATATCATGTATGTGGCCACAGGGGTATGAAGAGAGCAGAGACAAGAGGAGAGGACTAGAGTGTAGGGGTTGGAAAGAGAGACAAGGGAAAAGAGAGGATTCCCAAAGACTCCCATGTTCTCTTTTACATCAAGGTTTCAACTTAGTTAGTAATGCTGGAATCCAGCAAAAAGTAGAGAAATGAAATGGCATGGCATTATATGAAATGGCATTCTGACACTATGCGCTGTCGACAGAATCTTTTAAAGTTAACAGGCCATGTAATTCATCCAATAACATATTAGACCCTTTCCCACAGGCTGGGGTTAGTCATGGAGAGCTCGAAGGGCTGTTTGCTGTGTTGTGTTGTGTTGTGTTGTGGTGGGGGCTGAAATAAGCTTATTATCAAATTTCACTCTGAAACTGCCTTATTTCTTGGATGCATGAAATGACCTGTCTCTTCTGTGAGGGTGGCTGGTAATGCTGAGTGGCAGGTACTCCAGAACAGAGTCCAGTCTGTCGCCAAGGTGATGACGTTATGGCAACCAGCTGTCAAACGGCTGGATAACCGCCACCGTCGTCGAGAGAAAGACGCTCACCAGAACCAGATGCTGCTAGCATTACCACCAATTAGGAGTCAGGAGCTGGGTGCCTGTCGGAGGAGAAGGAGGCCAACAGAGAACGGGGGAACAACACCATCACTGTCAGACACTGACCACTGAGGGACAACAGAGCTGCGGTAGGAGAAAAAACAGAGGAAAGACAGGGAGAAACATGGATGGAAAAAAGAAAATGAATTTCCAGTGACGGATGCTTCTGGTTACAAATTAATTAGTTAACATTTTCAACTTGTTCCATGAATGTAGGTGAGAAAGGGGAATACATAAGATACCAAAAAGCAGAATCTGCCACATAGGCTCGCTCTGACGTTTGCGATTTGGACATACTTCCCTGAAAAACATCTTACATTTGACGCTGGGATTAAGACAGACGGACAGAGGGAGGGACGGACAGATGGATACAGTAGATACATAGAAACACAAGTCTACTACCTGAGCTATCAATGCCATCAACAGTGTGGTGTTAGGTGAACCTTGAAGTAATGAGAGGGAACAACATGAAGAGACTTGCAGTCTGGCTTTTGCACAGCATCATTACAGCAACATAAATGTCCTCTGAACATGAAGAGCTCTGTTTTCTAGTCAAGCATGTTCTGAATGGAGAGTAATTTCGTGTCCTTGTGTAAAAGTATACCCTATTGTTTGAGAATTAAGCACAGCATATAGGCCTGTAATTATACCTCCACAATAGCGGGTTTTCAGAAAAGGGCTGGAAATAGCATTGGAGGGTTCCGGTCTGGGCTTCGAACTACAGAGCTACTAACAGGCTGACAGACTGTAAAATGGCAGAGAGCAGAGAATAGAATCAGAGACGTTTTAATGTCTGTGGAATGGAGGTGGCTGCTGCCATTGTCCAGTAACTTCCTGATTTGCACTGTGGTGCATGGTTTATAAATGTGGGTACAGTGCTACGAAGGCTATTGTTAAAGGCAAGACTATTGTAAAGAACGTTTAGAGGCGAGGCCATCAGAAAGAGAAAGGGAGAAAAGTAAATGAGATAAAACAGGACTGAAGATCAGACGATTAAACGAGGAACAGACACAAGAGAGTCAAAATAAGATTATCTATCAGTCCCACTCCATAGCCATTCCGTATCCTGAAATAACATTGTGCTTTTACCCGAATTTCATAAGTGAGCTGCCTGGCATGGTGCCTAACTACACAGCAAATAGAGGGAATAATATCATTATATCATATACAATACAGGGAAATCCCAGTGGTGAGCAGAAAGCATGAGCAGCTGTCTGATGGAGACAGTAGGCCTGTGCACATCTGCATGTTTTTATGTGCATGTATTGTAGTGTGTGTCTGTGTGTGTGCGCGTGAGTGAGCGTCGTCATTGACTTTGGCTTTATAGCAAGCTCCCGGGCAGTACTTTACCTGGGACCTAATCAGTCAGTGAGCCTCACTACCTCTCGGGACCTCCCAGCTGGAGGGGGGGATGTGTGTTCATGTGTGTGTGAGAGAGGAAGTCTAAAGGGGGGGCTGCAGACGGCTGTGCTGAACAGAGGCCTTCTGGGAGCCAGATCGACCCCCCCTTCTTAGTTTCAGTGCCCACGGCTCTCTCTGACTGGCCACAGTCAAGGTGATCTTCTGTTCCACTATACACACTTCCACAGGTACACACACAGACACACACGGACAGACAATACAGACGGTTTGAAATGTCACTGTTGTACTGGTGTATAAGAGGTAAATGAAACTGTCATGTGCTGCTCATTCACACCCACACATACCGCACACACACAAACACAGACAGCAAAAATTTGCTGCATGGTGGCAAATAAGGTCATATAATTTCTTTCCATAGGCCAATCTGGTTTGTGCCCAAATTTTGAGGGAAATGACCCATACAAATTAATCAACCATCAGTGTAACTCCTAACTGCTTTAGACAGTATTTACAGGACATGGCAGCCTTTGTCTGGAGCTGGGAGTGCTAAGCGCGGCCAGACGGCAGTTTTACTCGATGATGAGATGCTGGACATTAGCCACGCTGAGCTTTATGAGTCCACTGGGCCTCAGTCCCTGGGGTGAGCGCGGGTTCAAGGAAAAACCGCGTACCAGTCAACTGCCAGTCCAAAAGCTTTAAAATGGCCAACCTCCACCTGGAGAATCACTATACATGGAGAAAAAGAGGCAACAAAGTGGAGAAAAGGAGACTGGAGAGAAGAAGGATGGTGAGGAGGAGAGGAAACATAGCCGGTTGCCATGACGAGAAAGCAAGGGAATGAAACACAAACAGAGGCGGGTGGCACTGGGGTTGTCAGCAGTGACAGCTTCCCTGGCACGCCTGGCACCCTCCGTTTGCAAAGTCTGGTGGACAGAGAAACTCAGACTCCTCTCCTACAATATAGTCCCAAATTATACCACCTTTCTTTTTTGCTTTCATTGAAACTTAAGCTTCTCAGACTTCTGTCCAATGTGAACTGTGTTTTGTGGTACTGTACCTTTCCAACCTAATCCTTCATAGTCATGGTCCACTGGATGTGACAGGAAGACCACCTGTGGCCAGGCAGACTGTGACCTAAATGGAGCTTATGGCAAGTCAGCTTTAGCATGTGTGTGTGTGTGTGTGTGTGTGTGTGTCTGTGTTCAGTGGAAGGGGTGTGATGAGTGTATCTGTGCATTTATATGCAATCTTGTATTGTTTTAAAGTGTGCTGTATGTGTGCATGTGTAATGTTATGCATGCAAATTTGATTGTCTTTGTATCACACACTTTTATCAAATCTGTTCTTCCAGCCCACAGATGGGCCTGCCGGATAATGTTGGAAAGACAATAACTGCTGAGGACGACATACTGTGGAGGACCTGGCAAAGGAGAGCCGGCTATTTGTAATGGGGGGAAAACAAAGATGATATAAGATTTATTGAACCAACACAGCAGAGCAAATGAACAACAAATGAACAGAGCTCAGTGAAGGATAAAATAACACAGTGGAGAGGAGGCGTCCACAAACAGCAGTAATAGCAGTCCTGTATCGATCCGGAGCAGTGAGCCTGCCAGCTACTGCTACCTTCCTCTTTCCAGGAAGACTCTGCACATACAGGATAGACCTTAAGGCAATGTATTATATGCTCTGTGTGTGTGTGTGTGTGTGTGTGTGTGTGTGTGTGTGTGTGTACACAAGTTAGAGGATGTGTGCACATTTGCCCTCAGTCTGATCTTAGAAGTCAGTATGTCTTTTAGTTCACAGATATTTACTGTACATAACTCAAAGGACCAATCTATTCCGTGTATTATATGAATGTAATAGAAGTCACTATGCAAGTATTTTGTCCATAATGAATATCCATCTCTGGACGGCCCAGCACAGTATTGGTTGACACACAGTATAATTTTAATTGCATATGAATTAAGTGGAAGTGGGTTTGTCACAGGGCATACAGTAACTCAGTTAACCACCTGGAATATACGACACCACGTCTCTTCTGGTGAAGACAGGACATCCCTAGCATGGGGAGGAACTGGGTCAGGGCTGAAATATTCATGGTGTAGACACACACACACACACACACACACACACACACACACACACACACACCTCAGAACTGGGAGCTGCCAGCCTGTTGCTGTTATGTTGAGCTGGGGCAGCTAAGCTTGCTGGTTTGTGTGTGTGTGTGTAATGTGATCTGTTGTCAGGAGATAAGGTGACAGCAACTGGGTACACATTTTGAGTCTGCTCGCTAATATATGGTCGCCAACTCAGCCCAAACCCAACAGAGCCAGAGGTTATTTACATACCAGTGCCAGTTCAGGCCCATTTACGTGTGTATATTGAGGGTTTGGCTCAGATTTCAGCCTTAAACATAAAAAATATTATTAAACATCAAATGTTACTATTAAAATCACTACTGTGGTTTTGACGTTTTGAAATTATAAGGGGAGAGTAATAAATGCCATATAAAACTGTGGATCGTCAAAACAAAAAACATTACCTTCATTACTGACTTTCCTTTTATAAGGAATGATTCCTTTTTTTCTGGAATAAGTTTTTCTCTTACCTTGCAACAGTACTTTATTTGGACAGTCACTGTCCTAACCAAGAGCAAACAGGGCTCTTTAAAAGGTGAACTATCTGTAGAATGCATGTAGGCTGCTGCTGTTACAGTGCTGCCGCTTGTGTGAACGACATCTCACAGAAATACTTCCCATTGTCATTGTGTCGTATTTTGTCAAAGACAGAATACTGTGCTGTGTATAATTTAAAAGTAATGCCATAGATTGGAGTAAAATGGACAAATGGTTCAATATGACAAGGTTAAAATGTTTTTTTTTTGCATATAAACAAAGTAAAACTTTGCAGTACCTTAAGCTGAGAAATCTTCAAACATTACACACACTACATATGCACTGTAACTGACACATTTTAATGAGACTACAGTTGTTTCTCATCCCATACAGTATGTTAATCAGAAGGCTTTTAAAATGCATTCATATGAAAGATACCTATACTGTGTAAACGGTTCCTATTACAATTAACAGAAAATGTATGCATAATTTACCGACAGTAGCTGAAATATTCCATTCTGAGCCCATGGTTTTCTAAATAACATTCAGAAATATGAAGATTTATAATTTTCTCCCAACTTGAGTTTATGGAAGTGAAGTAAAGGACAGAGGTCAGTTTAAGGTATTATTTGGAATCCCCTTGTTAAAAGACTGGATGCATTTTTTTTGTTTTTAATTATAATTAGGTCACCTTTCATTTTTCAATGTCAAAAACAACATTTCACAAGTACATGTTTGTCTATGCTATGACTATTTCCTACAAATATAAGAAAGTTGGTTGGCAACAAAGTTTGAATCAACACCATCTACTGTACAATCACATCCTTACATTATGCAGTAAGACTTTAAACATCTTGTTGTTTCACCTCGCCTGGTGTTCAGTCTGTTCAACACTGTAAACAGATGTTATTGCTATACAGGAATAAAGTTTGTGCTTCCCAAACGCCACGGTGGAACAGAAAGAATCAGACTCAGCACTGTTCCTACCTCTACTTTACACCCAGCACGCACACACACACACACACACACACACACACACACACACACACATACACTCATAAACACACATAACTGAACTGAGAACACAGCCCTGGCTCAGCGGCACAAACAAACACACTAAAAATACAAACTACGCATATCCAAACACTCCCACTCCTTAATGAGCTAGCACTTTTAAGAAAAGACTCTGCCACAACTCTATACCACACACTGATACCTTGAGGAGAACTCGCGATCGGAAGAGACGAACAGAAGAAAAGAAGCACTCTGGGATATGAAAGAGGAAGAGAAAAAGAGGAGGTGAGAGGAGAAATCAAAAAGCGCCCGGAGAGAGGGAGGAGAGCAGGAAGAGTAAAGTGTTGCACCTCGCTCCTCATATCTCTGAGGAAGATGATAGAGGGGATAGGAAGAGGGGGGGAAGGAGCTGGAGCGGAGGGTGTCTGGGTGGAGGGGGGGTGGTATGCTGTCGCTCTCGGCAAACAAGCGGGTGAGTAAATAGACTCATGGGCGTAAAGGGTGGTGAAGGTAGGTGAGGCGGAGGTGCACAGATGCTGTTGTGCTGGGGGAAACTCAGCTATTAGGGCTCCATCTAGAGAACCAGGCCCTTAATGTTGATGAGACTGGCGTATCTGTCTCGTTTACACACACATCGCCCGGCCCTCATATCCCTTCCCCCCTACTTGCACTCCTTGCATCACTCTCCTAGCAGCCTCCCCCCTTGTCTTCAAACATCCCTAACAACCCTCTTCTCAATCCTCCAACCCTTTCTCACCCACTCCTGTCTTCCCCAGCCCTGCAGGCCCTTAACCTAGCTCTCATCTCCCCATCCCATAAACCATCCCTTTCTCTCTCTCCCTCTCTCTCTCTTTTCACTCCCCTCCTCCCCTCCACCAATCATATCCCTTGGGTCTGTGCACTGCTGCTTGGCTGATGAGGGGGAGGATATCGCTGCCAGTGCTTTGATCCTATGAAAGCTGATATCCAGAACAGAGCTACAGATCCCGCCACTGGGCACCCTGGCATGTGAACGACATGGCTCTGTGTAAAGCCTAAGTGAGGAGGCCATTCCTATAGCCTGCCAGCTGGGAACGTTAAGTCTAGACAGGTGGAGCTGGCTGGTATAGAGCCGATCATACCTGAGAGGTTGTATGGGGAACATAAACCTGGACAACATGTAAGTGGTAGGTATCAACAGATTTGTTTTTACAGAAATGTGTTGATAAAAGTCATGATGCCATGCAATTAAAAGAATGTAGGTAACACAGAAATATTTACAAAGCCAAGACATAAAGTTCCTTCCCGTCGCTGACAATAGTAAAGAATTTAATTTTACTTACACTGTAAGACATATTGTTAGTAAAAAATAGCATCACCAGCATGGGAGACTATGTAAACAGACGACTGGGTGATATATAATTACCCTCTTTGCAAGTTATCCAGTAGCTATTTAGTGTGATTCAAAACAACAACATACTATAGAAAAACCACACTGGGATCACTACTACTGTTCCCCCATAACTCCAAGGCATTCTAAAGACGTTTAAGATCGTCAGGGTGCATAAACAGGGTACACAACCCTACCTTCTTTTTATGTTTTATGGTTTACTAATCTAATTACAGGGGGGGCATATTCTTTGTTGTAGTTTAAACCTATTTTATGACCGTTAGATTTCTTCTGCGGCTTGGGCGTCCGCTCCCACCCTAAACTTCTCTAAATACTGCAGAATGCTGATCAGGCAGCTTGAGACATAATGTTAAGTGGGGAATGTGCAGCCCGCTTAATTACAGAAATCCCCGTGAAGAACACAGTGCCTTCCGCCCAGCTCACTCAAAAAGCGGTTTCTGTTATTTTACTCGTGCCAGAAGAGTAATTTCTCTATTTTGTTTTATAAGCACAACCAAAGGAAGTATATGGGTGCTAACAACACTCTAGATAAAAGATAATACTGCCCAGCAAAGACAGAAATAGAAAACTAGAAATATTTGTCAGGGCAAATTAAAAAATGAATATACTTGGTAGTACCTTTTAAAGCAGGACATAGATAATATCTATTTAAAACTAAATAGAATATCTATTTACTGAACTAAAATAAACTTTAGTGAAATGACACAAAATAATCATATATTAAAAGAGTTTAATGGAAAATATTCAGCTTTCAACAGACTTCTATAAGTGTCTAGCTGGTTACATCAAAGCAATTGTGAAAAAAATAAACAATTAGCCATGGACTGGGAATATGTTCATAAATAATGGATTTCTTTTCTCTCTTAGAAAATAAGTTCTGCAATGAGTAACCTTATATAGATCTAAAAGTTCCATGCTGAGAATTGACACACAAGATATTAGCTTTTCCCCTACAGGCCACCACAAGGGGATAATAAAGGCATGCCAATGACATTTGTGAATAACCAAACAACCACTGAAAACGTAGGAGCATGTTAAGTAGCAGGATTACAAGTTGTGATATAATTGAGAAAGGAAGATAACTACTAATACAAAGGAAAAAGAAAGAGGAATAAAAAGGAAAATTAATTCACATTTCTTATTAAAATGTCTTTGCTTTATGTATGGCCTTTCTTTTCTTTTTTTTCTTCTTTTTAATCCTGCTACTTTGAGTTTTAAAAAGACTGTTTTCTTAATTTCCAGGAATCATCAAGGCACAATTTCAATTTATAATGTACTTTGAAATAAAGCCCAACCTCTATCCAATTGTGCAATAATAAGTGCAGGCATGCACACACACACACACACACACACACAGGGAAAAAAGTTTCCCAGCTGTCCATCACTGAGCTATCAGAGTGTTATCTGTGCCAGACGCCCACCATCCTCAGCAACGATACTGAGACAGCATCCAGGACCTTAGGACGCCGCGGGAAACACAGCAGGACACCAAGAGAGGTGTGACAACGTCACTGGATACAGCAGGCGCAGAACACTGAACACACATGTGCGTGCACACACACACACAATGGATACACATATTAATCCACACATGCAGACACAAACCGAAGGGAGACACAAAGACAAACACAGACACCATCTGATATTGTAAAACTATCCCGCCTACGCAAAACCGATGCTAGGAATACTGTAAGACAGATATCTGCAATGCCATATCATATATGGGCATTAATTACCTGGAAAAGCAATACTTCTGAAACACCGTATATCAAAGCTAAAAGGTGTATATTGTGACTTATTTTTCCCATGTTTCTACAGCAAGTAAACCCTTATTGGCATTTTAATACATTTCACTGTAATAAAAGAAAGAAACAAAAAGAAAAAGGTTTGAAGTACAAAACTTGGGATGAAAATTACTTATATTATTTTTTATCGTATAGCAAAAAGAGACTTAAAGCTAGAAAGAGGGATGACAGAGATAATGTAATGAAAGGGAGAGACTTGTTAAAGCCACCCATGGCCTGCCAATATTGCACCACAAGAAGAAGAAGTAGAAAACAGAGACAGCAAGTCCAAAAATCACTCGGAAAAAAACAGTGACTGCATGTTGTTCAATATTTGGAAGACTTGGTGACTGTCTGCTCAAATATTGCCCCGTGGCTGTTGAGCTTGAGAGAGGAACAGAGTGGCAGTGAGACTGACAGTGAGATCTCTGTCAGTAGCCAACACTCTGTTTATCCGTCTGTCTGTCTGTTTATCTGACTGTCAAATTATCCCTCTCAGCAAACAACTCGCCTTGAGCTGAATGTAAATAACACGGTCGATGTCGGTCACGTGAGCCAGCTGGTCGGGCTCCTCTTTGGTCAGCTGAGCCGTCACACATGGCCACGTTCAAAGGAAACGCACTCGGTTATAGCTGAAGTGGTAAACTGATTTGCTGATTTGTGCAAGCAAATTTTGGGCTATTTTTGTGATGTGGTTGGTGACATGCTGTTTTAATTGCATTTGGGGGGGGTGCTCTATGTAAGTAAGGTATCGTAAATACCAAGTACATAATGTACACAAACAACAACAACAAAGCACAACTATACACTCCACAAATTCATGGTGTTAGTATGTGTGTTTTACCCTTCTCAATGCTTGGTCTTACTTGAACATTATGGGCCTGTTCGCCTGCCATTTCCCCTTAAGCCACAGTATACACAACAAATGTTAGAATACACAGAAAATGTTAGTTACACAGGTTAGCCTTGTGAGTGACAGAAGCTTTCATTAAAATCAGATCATCCCGGATGAAAATATCCTCTGTTGAAAATCTCGATTCCATGCGGATTATACAGCAAATATACAGCGTGGAGACATAAACAGACACATATCAGTGCATTGATTCATGAAGATCCTCATCGTTGTCAAAATGATCTCTCTTCACATCAAAGAACCTACACCGATGTCTCTCTCGTTGGCTTTTGAAATAAATGGCTTCAATACACAGCATGCCAGAATCCATTATGAATGTATTTACATGTGATTGACATGGATTTAATGCACAGGTCATAGTCAAAGAATTAAACATCAGTTAAAAGGTTTGGGGAAAAAAAATGTGTGTGGGATTTTTATACTTGAAGAAATAAAATAGTCACCACCTATACGTGTATGGAGCACCTGTTAGAACATAAAATCCCCTTTCATTTCGCTACAGGAAGAGTTTCTAGGGAGCTTTTACTGTACACTGACCAAATGCCATCTTTACTCAAAGCCATTTGGTCTTGAATTGTTACTGTTTGTCTTACGCGCCACCTGAAAAATACATAAGCAGAAGTTTTGACATGTGTAAACACACACCCCATGTACTTCCCAAACAAAACTTGTCTAAATCATTTAAAAAGCTGAGAGGAGGTTCCACCCATGGCAGTTGTCCTCTTGGTGTAATTAGGAGTTTTAGCCAAACCTCTTGTGGTCCAGACGTACACCACACGGTAGAAAGAAAACACTGTGCAACTGTCACGCAGAGTGCCATTGATTTCATTAATAAAGTTGCCCTTTTGAAAAGTGAACACATACAGATTGAGAATGACTTCACAATAGGGTTGTTCAACATTCATTTGAGAGACAATATCCAACCGAGATTATAACTGAGACATGACTAGTGGAACACTCATAAAACAATATTGTTGAACAATAACGTAAGGAACAGTGATTTGAGTCTGCAAAGAGCGCCTTTGTGTGTGTAAAATATGGTGCTATAATACACTTGTCACAATGACAAAGGAAAAAAGTCAGCACTTGAACAGAAGATAAAACTCAATTTCACATTTCTCTTTTGATTTCCATGTAAACCGCAGAAGATGACACATTTGCTTCATTTTAGTAGTATTGACTCTCACAGGATCCCCTGAAATGGAGAACAAAATTATACAGTATGAAGCATAGCAGGAGTCGAGGAGACAGCCCTTTGACTGAGGCCTGAGACCTGATGCCACCCAGAACGCATGCCAGAGTGTTGAAAAAGGGCAGAGAGAGAGGGACCAGCATCCGACCACTTCAGAGGAATGAGCAGGATGTTTGGACACAGCTCTGTACTTCACAAACACCACTGGAGCCTAAACCCTCCACTGCCACCATGTCAAGGCTGAGCTACAGTATTGGCCCAGACAAAATATATGGATGTCTGTGTGCTGGACTCCCTACCTATCTATGTACATCAACAGACCTCTATTTACCAGTGAGACTAACGGCGGGGCTTGTCTGTCAGTGTCCGTGCATGATTATGTTTGATTATGTGTCTCGATGTGTATTTATTAATGAAATAGAGATTTTGATTTGTATGTGTTGGTACGGGCCATGTGTGTGTGTCTAAAGATGTTTATTTGTGCGTATGCGTGTACACGATGGAGGAGGAGAAAGGTGGCGTGTGGAAAACTAGTCTTGCTCAGAGCTGCTGCAGTCTGAATCTGTGCCGCTGCCAAAGAAAACTGTGGTCGGAAGAGTCTGCTAATAGAGCATGAGGCATGTCACCTGAAACTAGAATCATCTGAAACCCAAAAACCACAGCAGGCAGGCATCTCCATGGTCCTCTATTAAAGGACCGCCAGAGGCCCTGGGTGCGTGCCACCCTCCCACCGGGGTCCTCCCATTAGCTAGGCCTCTTCCGTTCGCGTGCCCAGCTGCACCATGGGACATCCAGTCACGTTAGATGCGCTATTAACGCCTGTTCCAACGTCTGAGCTCACCTTACCAGAGTTTTCCCAGGAAGAGCCTTCATTGCGTATTAGGAGACCTGGTGAGATCCTGCTGAGTTACCAGTCCTCGCATTTAACGCTACAGATTTACAGTAATGTGCATACAGAAGCATAGGAGCACATGTGAACTGACACTTTTACTTATACACTTAACACATGCTCATGCAAGCGAATTCACATTTAGACGTTCATGCTTCTGTCTGTTGTGGTGCGGAGCTAGACCTGTGTTAAGTCAGAGAGTCGGTCTGTAAAAACAACAGCGTCTTTGTGTGAAGGCCAGGTATCTACAGCGAGTGAAGGACATTGTGCCTATTCATTCACATGGTCTCATTGCTTTGCCACCTGTCCAGCTTCTTTCGCTCATCACAGCCAGATTTACTTCTGCAATTATACAACTGTAGCGTTTAGCTCAAGAGCTCTATTTGGTAGGAAAGTAATAATTCAGATGAAAACGATAAACTACGTCAATGTCAGTTGGCTGTAAAATGTAAAATCTGTCTCATTAAAGTGCCATTTCTTTTTCAGTAGCTGTTTATCAAATCAGGTATTGCTACAAGGTTTTTAGTTGCAGGGCAAATGCTAAAACATTTTTCTTCTTTTTTTGTCATATCGCCCGTTGATCAGTTAAGGATCTCCCAAGTTGACATAGTTTTGACAAAATAAATTACCACTTTCTTTACCTTCTATCAACACAAAGGAATCACACCTTTCTCTGCAAAACGTCTTTGAGGTAATAATGCACACATCTCATCTTAGCCAAGGTGCAATAAAATGAATCCCCGCTGCAAGAGCAGCAATTTGGTGACAGGCTGTGGGTGGCGGGGAAGACGAATCATGTCAATGGCGGCCATTAAAAAGGACCACACACTCTCCAGTCACTGGAGAGGCATGATGGATGATTATCTCAAGGTGTGACAGGTGCTGCAATGGTGGGGGAGCCTTTGCTATCCTTCCCTTTCCGCCACCCTCTCTCTGCCTTTCTCTGTCTCTCTCAACGTATCTTGGTCAATGCTTTAACACCCCACTAACATGACTCTATTGACACACTCCAGATAGCGTCTGGTGGCTAATGAGTATCTGAGGGCCTCTCTCTCTTTTTCTTTCTCTCTCTGCTCCTCATCTCCCTGTTATCCTCTTTTCACTGTCGGAGCAGTAACGTCTGGCCTATCTCACACACAAAGCCATTAGAGCTTGTCTGGTCTCACACACACACACACACACACACACACACACACACACACACACACACACACACACACACACACACACACACATCTATTTGCACTGAAATAAAAATGTAATTCATACATCAAAATGAAGTAACACCATACACTCTGTATACCTAATTAGCTTTTTCTTAATCAGAAGTGTCTTTTCATGTATTCACACCAAAGGTTGTTGAGAAAACAAGTTTGTGAGAGTTGTTTTTCTGGTTCACTCACAAACCAGGAAGTTTGTGCAGTCTTTAACATCTGACCCCCAGACAAGAATAAATCACTATGTACTATATCTTCCCTAGTGACAAGGAGTCAGGGGAGTTTCCCAAATGGAAAATTAAAATATTTAGGAAGCACAAGGATAACAACTCCCAGTTTCAGACAAATATGACTGGGTCATGGTTTTTTTGCTGCAATATCTGAGCATCGATAGCTCCATTGATATACTGAATAATTATTAATATAAAACTGTGGTTTATCTTGTGGTGGGTGGTCTGGCAGAGCAGAATAAAGGGCATTTGCTTGAATTAGAGGTGTAGTCAGAGGGCATAAAACAAATGTATTTGCATTCAATTGTGTTTGCCTTAACTAGTCAGAGGCACATTGTTAACACTGCTGCTCATTGAAATCATTACATTCATTCCTTATAGTTTGGTGAATGTTTCAGCTTCTACTTGAAGCTATACCACTGAAGCAAACCGTAGTTTGTTTTTCATTGCTTGAATATATTTTTTAAAACTTTACACACTTATCACATGGCTCTAACCACAACCTTTACAACACTGTGGATTTACAGCACTTTGTTCAAATGCTAACACACTGCTGTCAAAACTGTTAACCACACATTCAAAACAGTATAGAATTCAGCCTGATGTATGTCAAATACTGCTGATTGCAATGGTTTCTAGTTCTAGACTTGTTAGTGAACACATACTGTATATACAGTATTTAGGGAAAGCTCATAACGCCTTTTTTGGAAATAAAGAATTACCAAATAAGAAGGAAACAGTTATACATTGTACCGTTGGAGAGAAACAGGTAAAAGAGCAAAGACACCAACATGTCCAGGTAAGATGTCTGAGGTTAGATACAGTTGTGAAAATGTGAAAAAAAACACTTCCTTTGCTATAGTAAAACTGTGCACTACTGTTTTTCACAAAGTAATGGTGTAAGCAATGGGAACACAACAGTCATTTGTATTTATAGACAATGTAGGTCTATGGCAAGAGAAGATATGTAATTTGTAAACTTGTAAAACATTGTCCCTTTAGTAACATTTCCAGTAATTACATAAATTAATTCAGATAAAATATTTTTTTTTACTGTAGGTAAACTGAGGAATTTCATTCATTCTTGTTTACCTCGAAACAAAAACTAAGAAAAGTACATAAAATAATTTCACTCTTTTCTTATAGAAAATATTGATTAGTGTAAAGGCACTTAAATTATACAAACGTTTGTATTTTCTGTTTGTTGCTAGTGTTTTGACTCTCAGTGTGTTCTAACCGACAGTGTGTTATCTAGATGAGGATTGTTCATAGTGTTTGGCTGCACTGAGCCTGTTTTGAGATGTGTGTTCAGAGCTGTGTTGCATGGAATGAGTTTTGCAGCTGATGTGAACTGTTTAGCTCAGGTGACTGTAGGTAGTGCAGACTGTAGTTAGAGTTTTGCACATGTGACTACTGTTGTGACGTGTGTCGTTTAGCAATAAAAAAACATGTCACATTGCTGTTATGGCCAATAACTAATATTTCTATTTACCGATGTTGAAATGATCTGTATAAAATAAGCTTCCATGATCATGTTTTTTACATACTGAAACATATGGAAATAAAAATTGTATCATTCATCATTCAATCATTTTCCAAAATCTACAATGATTTTATTAAAAAATGTATAAAAAATAAACCAAAAACATCTTGACAAGCCCATAAAATATAGATTTATCACATTGTTTTCTTTCAACAAGTTACAGGGCCACCATTAAAAAACCCAGGTAACTAACAGTGTTAGTTAAAGGCTACTTTTATAACTGCTGGCAAGTGTATAACTTAATGAAAGTCCAATTTAAATCAAATCTGTAAAACAACATTGGATCATAAATCAATAACTAAGGATCATAAAACAAATGGTTTAGGTTTTATGACTAATCATGGTTTTCCCTGGGTTGGCGAGGGAGAGATCACTAAAGAAAAACTAGGAGGAGTAGCTTGTTACTAAAATGAGAATAGCTGGTCCACTTTAAAGCCAGCCCACCTTGAGTCAGTGAGCCTCTTCACTTTCTTTACCCGCAGGTAGCAGGCAAGACACAGGAACTTGGCTTGGATCTTGAGACATTGTAGCATGTATTCACCGACAAATAAACTCTATGTTATCTGCACGGCTTCAACATGTACATTGTGTGCTGCGTCACTGCGTCCCAAACCCTGCATGGACATTAAAAAACAGAAATAATCATTGGTTGTTTACATTAGACTGATGCTGGTTTATAAAAAATAACTAACATCGGCCGGTAACAATAGCATTGCTAATATCGCTAATGATTATATAAAATAGCAAAAAAAAAAAAGCTTGCAATATTTAAGTTGGCTTCTATGAGGCTAGAAAATATTAGTGCCAGCAGATATTGCATTTAAATTGTGTGAATTTAAATGCAACACATCGCTGAACCACTGAAACCATGCGGGACCATTAAAGAAGTGATTTGTTGAATGGTTTCAGACACTGAATTTTTATGGCACTACATAAAATTAAATGCTTTGGCTGAAAATTCAACATAATTATTATCCCTTTTAACTTTGAAGTGCAATTTAAAGATTAGTTTTCCAAAATTCACATTTCTCAATTCATATTGCAGTAAGCTTTCTGAGTCACTCAGCCCTGAATGTCGACTGGAAGGTAGCCATCTCCTCAGAGGCTGCCAACTGTGGGCTCACAGTCTTTGGCCATGTGGCACCGAGCCTTGCTCATTTTCCCTGCCAATGTTCGCGACACATTCTCCTCACTTGGTGAAAGAGTTGCAATCTTGACATTTGTGTTACACCCCCCGAAAGTCTAATCTCACACCTTCAGCTTGAACAGCAGAGATCTGGAGAAATTTAAACTGGTCAGATTTGGCCAGGGTTAAGGTTAGCATCTTGCCGCAACTTCCGCTTTCTGGAGTTAGAGGCAAACAAAACAACATAGCTTTGAGCTATTTTAGCATAACAGTTACAACTTTTGTGTTGATTAATCCCTTGTGTGGACAGTCACAGTACCTTTTTCTCTGCCAAGATCTTTTCTATATCAGGAAACCCAGATGTGCATTGTTGTGCTTATTTCTTTGCCACATACAATAGGATTCAGGTAGGTTGTGTTAAAATTGTCATCCTCTTTTTGATGCATTTAACTCATGGTTAGTTTTTTTTTTTTCACCTGATATTGTACAACTGTATCATGTGTAGTGGTTTAGAGCTGGACATAACCTGGTTGAGTTGTCATGGTTTTAAATGTATTAATGCCAGCCAATCAGACTAATTATTAATGAACAGTTATGAAACAGGCTGTTTATAGATGACTCACACTCTGCCTGTGTACCATATGTCGAACCTAGGCCCACTGCGTTGAGGAGTAAACCTCTATACTGTATATGGGTGCCCGCTCTACCAACTAAGCAATCTGGGTGCCCAATCACCCGATTTGATTCAAATCAAATTATGTTGTGGGGTACTCAATGCTTTTTACATCCAAATACATAGTGTTAATATTTGAATTGTTTGTGTGCTGCATTTCTCTGATGCACAACGTTATACTGTATGTTTACTATAAATCCCCTCATGTTTTTTATTGTTCTTTAACAAAGGGCCTGAAAATATATCAATAACTATGCCTCCCATATAACTTTTAAGTTGTTGTCAATCTCAAGTTTAAAGTTTAAAGGAAAATAGCACTGAAATAAACAAATGAATCTAACCTCTAATTATACAGCAAAAAATTGAAGTAATTACAATGCCCTATTTTGAAAAAAAAAAACAAAAAGAAGAAATATGAAAACAGCCAATTAACATGAAGAAAAGACTGAAAATAACACAAATAAATACAATCCGTTCATTAGTCAATGTTGAATAATGGCTTTTAAGAAAAAGAAAGTGTTACTCCCCAGACAATAAGATCCTTCTGATACCTTCATTAAAGACTTCTTCCCTGCACTGTATGCTAATGAGATGTCTTAGTCATATTATTATTTGGAAAGGGAATATTTTAATTTCCAACTCCTGAATCTCATGAAGAAGAACATGAGGTATTTTGGATTAAGGCCCGTCAACCACAGACCTGTTTTTACTGTAAAGTCAAGAAGGTTTGGTTATATAGCTCTGTGAAGACTTGCAGGACACATGACAGACCTTTTACTAAGGTGACTCAGGCCTGTGTACGTGTCCTAAATGACTGTAGACAGGCAGGCAGACAGACAGATAGACAGTAAAAATGATTAGGTACTGTATAATAGAGATTCCTCCGTGGCTAGTAGCTGGCTGGATTCAAGCCATAAGGACAGACTGTGAAATAAGCAGGCCCCCCCACTCCCCACCCAACCCTTCCCTCTGGGCTGATGATATCTACCTCACTATATCAATTTCACTGTTACTGCCCAAATTTCCAGGCTCTGTGAAATGGTCCAAATAGCGTTACAAATGGTGAGAGATAAAAGGGTTAAACTAATTGCAGTTAGATAGTAATAAAAGTGATTCTTTTTTATTCTATGTCTACTATGCAAGACTGTCTACACTATATCCTCAATAATACCGAGGCTGATTAAACTTTTTCCCTCGTCTATTTCATTATTAAATGAAACATAGCCCTATAAGACACACTGCTTTGCCTATCTCAGAAGACAGAGAATTCGACATGCTAATTTTGAATTATCACACTTACAGTAGCGCCATATACTCAAAAGATACATGCCCACAACTATCTCTCTTATTCTCTAGTTAACAAATCCTATTGTGTTCTTGGGTTTTTAAATCAATTCCACTGACAAGACGTGACCAATCTAGAGTCACATACGTATATATATTTCCATTCCAGCTGCACTATATGCTGACACGGCTTTGATTTTCGTGGATTCAGACGTTTTCAACTGTGTTTTATCCTAGGTCTTTGTTTAAAGTAGTCTATCAAATGTCAAAGACAGTATTGGACATGATAGCCGTCATCAAACTCTGCACATCAATGATACAGACTCAAACTTCAAAAAATACAAAGAAAAGAAAACAGAACAAGCTGTGTGGCTTGCAGCTTATAATTTACAGTACTTTACAGTTTACGCTCATATGTTTTTAATACATACTGTAGCAACAAATGGTGCTGAATGAGATTTACAGTGCTGCACATTACATCGTTGTGTCCAGATTTGTAATTGCCATCATGTATTCTAGTTCCCCAAATATTTTGTTTGTAATAAATGTTTAAAAAAAATACTGTATATTTACAAGCAGAGTGACAGGAGAGCCGGTAAGTTTTTGGCCAAACAAAGCCTTAGCGATCTGCGCCACACACTGTGCCAATGCTGTCAGTGTTTATGTAATGCTGGGCAAAAATCCATTATGTCAAAACTCATTTCCTGCACAAGAAAACTAAACAGGACCTGTCTAAAGAGGGAAGAGAAAATGGGGAATATTGCACTTTGAAAAATTGATTCAGCTTTCCAGACCTCCGCTGAGTAATGAGCTCTAGAGAGACGCGGCTGGGTGCTGTTCGGATTGCATACAGGAGAACCCCATGTCTGTACAGTACTCATTAGTGTTAGTGAGAACAACATGTGGAGAAAAGAAGATATTACTTATGACCGCTGGCATGGGCAGTATTTCAAAAAAAACTTTTTTTTCTTTAATTGGATGGTAATATTATTTTCAATATTTGATTTATATTTGTTGTTCTAACATTTTTGTTCTTTACGTCTAACTACCGTATTTTAGCTGAGCCTTGCATTGTTCTGATACTTGATGATGTTGAAGTTTGCTTCTAATCTTCATCCCACACCAAAAAGCTGTCACATTACAAACATTTCAGGAACTTACCCACCTCAAATAAACTTTCCGATAGTTCCCCAAACAGAACTAATGACCTTGAAAGGAGAGCAAATTAGCAAACATACAGAGCCATCTGTGTGCCCCGCAGGCAGGCAAATTCCGTCTTTGCCAAGGTAGTGTAATGAAGCTCGTACATTTTACATGCAAATCTCTGTCTAATCTTACCCCTCTCCCTGCCAATGTCTCCACCAAATAAATATATAAAACCCAATTATGATTTAATTAATAGAAATCCACCGTTCCGTGGAATTGCTACTTTGGCTGGGTCGACTCTGGGACTTGGGCGTATTAGTTGCACCGTTAAGCCACTATGTGGCTTCACAGTAAAGCCTCATCAGTTCTTGCTCTTCAAACAGGCCCCCCAGGCAGTACAGGAAGCATCCTGAGGTCTAAGCACCACAAACCCACCGACCCTTACGGTGGAAGCAAGACAAACCGCTGGGATACTGTCATTCTTGCATGATTGCCCTCTCATTCTTTGTTTCTACTGCAGATGTAAAAAAGATATTTGAAGTCACAATCACTAAAGTGACCTCCATAGAGCTCTTGTTCTGCATCGCACTTTATGAGCATGCTTGTGTGTGTGTGTGTGTGTGTGTGTGTGTGTGTGTGTGTGTGTGTGTGTGTGTGCGCTCTCATTCTTTGTCAGGATGAAGTAAGCAGACATGCTTCATTAACTTCTCAATGGCAAGGTGTTATTAGAGCAACCAAAATGTTTTTTATCTTTTATCCTAACACACACACACACACACGTATGTATAGTCTGTGCGCACACAGCAATTTAAAGCGTTGCTCTTACATCTAGTCACTCAGCTCAAGTAAAGCTCGCTCCAGCTCAGACTGCCTATTTCAATCTGCATGACTCACTCACACAATCAGATGCTACATACATGTAGGCAGCTCCTACAGACCTACAGATGAGTCAGTCAGTCAAGAGTGACTCAGATGAACCCCGGCACCCCCTTTTTGCAACTTACACACACAATAACATATAAATGCACGGTTTCGACACTCGCACATGAATGTACACGATAGTTTTTACACACCACACCCCACCATCACACACAAAGTTTATCCTGGTCAGTTCTCTGGAAGTCATCCACTAAGTGCCCTAGGTCTGGCTGCTCCTGTGTCCCCACTGATAGGAGGCCATACAGCTTAGCACCACTGAGCTGGCCTCTGCCATGCCAGTCAAGTGTCTGCCCATACAAGGACATGTCTTTGTACCCTGTTCAACAGTCCTGTCCTCCACCCTGCCCCGGCCTAACCTGCAGACCCTCTACCCTGCAGCCAAAATTACTGGGTTTCCCTGTAGGCTGTGAGGAGGATATGATGGCCGGCACACTAAGTAGAAGCCTGAAAGGAAGTTTAAGTGCTCTACAGGAAAGCACACTGCTGCCTACATCTGAAATCTTTAGCTAGTGTCACTGTGAGATGTATAAAATCCTGACACTTTGTGTTGGAAGATAGGATTCTCTTCTGTCAGACACTATAAGCATTGACTTCAGAAACGTTCCTGATATCTGCTGCTGTCTCCTCTGGTAAACAGCATGTAGGCAGTAAGACAAAGACTCACACACATCTTCTTCCTTTTGTCTCTCTCTGAATTGTTCTCCCTCTTTGACAGTCTCTGTCATTTCCTCTCAGCATTCTCTTCTTCGTGTTGTCCCTCTTTAACTCTCACTGGGTGTCTAACCTGCCTTTCATTCTCCCTTTTTGTCTGCTCCTTCCTTCCCTCTGTCTTAAGCAAGGGATCCAATGACTGATTCGGAGTGATTTTCCCTGGGACTGTGGGGATCGCAGAGCAGCTATCAGGGCCTTTCAATCTCTCCTCTGTGGAGGACGATAGCAGGATCCTAATGGGCCTGTTCTATCAGCAAACGGCTGGTCCCTGCTCTGGAAGGAGACAAGGGGAAAGAGAGGGAAACAGAGAGAGAGAGAGTGTGTGTGTGTGTGTGTGTGTGTGTGTGTGTGTGACTGATCATTCCGACGCCCCCATCTGATAGCACTGGAGAGGTCCCTTGTCAAATGATACAGCACAGGCTTCTCTCGTTCTCTCTCTCTCTGTTTCTCTTTTTATTTAGCTCTTTCTTTTCTCTTTTTCAGCTGATATATTTGCCATCCTCAAATGTGCATTCTCCTGTGCTCACAGATGTCCTTTTGGTAAGGAATATTTCACTGAACACAATTTGTTCACAAACACTTAATACAGACAACAAAAACTTGAATCTTACCACCTACTACACCTTTTCCATTTAAAGTTTAATGCTGTAAATCCAAAATTTGACAAATATGCTATTTGTATCCCCTCAACAGAAGTTACAGCCACATATCCCCCATAAACACCTTCCACCCACTCTTTCTGCTCTCACTTTGCAGCAATTATTAGGAGCTAATATATTTGCAGTGTTGCCATTCGGTGATCCAATTACTAGGATCTCCATTAGCAATTAACTTCTAGCTAAAAATAACAATAATGCCAATTACATGCACACTTAATCACATAATCAGCATATTCTGTCACTACACAGTTATTGTGATTACCTCTATGTTTCATGAATTGCCTTGCCAGAGGGACGAGAGCACACATCAATGACAATTTTGATTACATGAGAATTACAAATGCAACATCGTATGCTAGGATAATGAGTGGGCCAGAGAGGCCATTCTCTGGTTCCTAAATTGATTTCTGTGGATGACAAAAGAGGATGGGGTTTGGTTGTTGTAAGTGGATGGACTGTAAATTAATTGTGAGCACTAAGCTGACAAATGTTCATAGACAATCAAGCAATATTTTCATATTTCTCTGATTTGGGTTAGCTGCTTATTCTCAGTCTGTTCATAAAATGTGCCTTTATTCTTGCCAGAATTTGGAATACAAGATGGTTGGTAGAATAGCATCCAAAATATACAAGTAAAGTTGAACGATCCAGTTGTAGATGCAGGCAGCCATTATCTTATTGTTTATAACATTAAAAAAAAAAATGGTGGCAAAGCTTTTATTTAGTTTAAAGCGCACAGTTGCCAACATTCAGCAGCTAACAAATACTTTAGCCTGAGATGAAATGTTGAGTATAAACACTGATTGAATAATGTCAAACATGTAGGCTTAGAACACTGCAATATTTTTACTGCAAACAATAACAGAAGCAGATTTAATTCATATTGTGTGAGTTCCAAAAATGGAAAATATCCACTTTTAAGTAACTTAGTGGCTTCATACCTATAGATACTATAAAATCTAATATCTATTAGCATTTAGATGTAAAGCACTTATAAAGCTCCAGCTACTCTTCTTATTAATGTCTCTTGCTGCTGCCTATGTGTAATGTTTGTAAACTAAACATGTAATTAATCCATGAGTATTTCAAATTACTTACACTTTCGAGACTGAAACACCCACATACTGTAAGGCAAATTCCGCATAAGGTGGCATGTTGGGGTGGTGGATGGGATCAAACAAACACAGGACACCCAGGACACCAGGGTTCGTTTCACATTTGAAAATAAAGTAAACAGCATTTTTTTTTTTTTTTTACTTTATGGAACAAACACCATTTTGTTTCACGTGCATATAGCTGTAAGTGAAGTAATGCCTGATTTTAACCCAAACCACAATCTTTTTCTAAACTTAAATAAGTAGTTTTCGTGGCTAAAAATAACCAATTAGTTTTTGTGCCTACATCTAACCAAACTGTGACCGTTACATAAGGGTTAATGCCTAACAAGGTGTCCATTGTTAGGTATTAATGGACAACAGTGAGGCTTGAACTGTCTAACGCGACAATGGACACCTCAAAGGGCATTAACCCGCTTATACAATGGTCACTTGCCAAATAACATATTTTTATAACATTTTGGATTTTAATTAGTTTTACAATCACTCTGTATCCCTGGTTATGCCTGACGGTTTGACTAATACGTGGAACAATCATTCCCATCCTATAAAGTTCTTATGCAATGCAAACATTCACTCCTCCAGGAAATAGGAAGGACCTTAGATAGGACTTGCTTCCCTTAGCAACGGGAGATATTTATGCTCTGCTACAAGCCAGAAAGCTAACGCTTTGCTAGCAAGATCCAAAGTCAATAATTGTGTACAGTTGGCAATCAGTAAACATAATTTGAGTAGTAAACATATTTTCAACAATAAGACAAGCTAGCTATCCAGCCACGTCATTGTCCCCAAAACCATATAAGGACCTTACAAACAATTTTATCCGCGATGTGTAACGTTACGGTCGGCCACAGACTAAAGTAGCGACGGGATGTGAGATAAAGTTATTTGTTGTGAAACAAAGTCAGTCCAGAGGGGCAGTATAACTTACTTATTGCAGCTTGTGTGTGAGCACCACCCCATGGTATTCAAAGGAAAGTTTTGAAATAACAGATCCAGATTTCCTTCCTGGGATTTGGGGTGTTATTTTGTGTCTCTGGTGCTTCCACAAGCATACAATCATTGAAAAAAACTATCCATTGTTTTGAGTGAGATACAGGTTTCTGAACGTCCTCTGCTGGGTGAGCTGTTCACAATCTGCACGGCTTTCTACGTAACTAGCCGAGATGAGGGGGCTAACCGTAGCATGCTAGTTCATGCTAAATGGGAAAACACTGCTACAACACACACTAGTTCACCATATTCTACAAAAGAACTACTTCCATGTCCATGTTCTGCAGATATTCCACAAGTGTGCCCTCGTTTAGAAGAAGTCTCCCAGCTAATCCTGCCTTCTACTGACCAAAGTTGGAAAAAGAGTTATCTAGCTGATGTGATCTTACCTAGCTACTGCGCATGTGCAACTCCCAACAAAGATAGTAAAAAAGTGAGCTCTTTGGAGGTCGCTTTAGTGCATGTGACTTCAAAAGCTAAAACAGAGACCTAAACACACAGGGTGAAAAGGGAATCTGCAGCAATATGCAGTACAATAAAAATATGGTGTTTTTTTTAAAAAAGAAACCACGTAAACCTATTCTGGTACAACCTCAAAATACAACTATGAACTTGAAAATGAGCATAATATGGGCGCTTTAATGTAGCACATTCATTTAGAACAGTAAACAGATTCAACAAAACTCCTTAGTAGGTGTCCAACATCACTTTTTTATGGATACCCTGCAGCCAATCAGAATCAGAATAAGTATTCACCCAGACCATGGTATAAATAAAGTTAACCACACGTTTAAAAGTAGGAGGACCAGGGTTTTCAAGCCTCACGCATTCACCGTGAGACACACGCATTTCAACCAGTTCATACGCTCACACGCCACACCTCATATTTATCATGCTGATGAAGGCACAAACAAACTGAAAGTGATAATTGAGTCGCCTGCATCAATCCCACCTTTTTCACATTGTTTATGAATGCCATTCCAATCATTATTGGGCTTTTTAAACAAATTTTGGACACATAGCTGCCGTTACAGTTTGCTCGCCAATATATCTTTACCGCCACTGCGCGAATCACACGATCATTAATCCTCTGCTTTTGTGTTTCAATGTAAAAAAAAGAAAAGAAAAAAAACAAAAATAAAAGACTGTGCGGATCTCTGCGGCACAGTCACACACCACTATCACGCTGCTTTCACGCCTGGTGTAGTTGGTAAACAAAACAGAATGAAGAAAGCATTTAGTAGAGCCGCCACACTTGAAAAAGTAAGTGGTCATTGATGACACCAGCTGCTACTACTGCTGCTCTGTGTGCAGACAGGAGTACTCCTGTGCCCATCAAGGTGTGACAGATACAGGGAGTCAACAAGTGGCATTGGCGTTGTACGTTGTTCAGTGGACTTGTTTGGGGTCAGATTTCTTTAAATTTATAAATTTGTATTTTATAGACATAAAACAATTGTATTTGGATGAATATGTCTGTAATTTATCTGATTGAATTTTTAATTCAATAAATATATATATTTTTGGAATATTGTTTAAAAATAGGGGGGGGATTGAGTAAGTACAGTAAGAGATGAAAAGATGGGGAGTGTTGGTTGAAAGGTCCCATAATGAAGTTCTGATTCACCAGTACTTGTTTAGGTCTAACTAAGTAATTAAACTAAGTTATTTAACGTAGTTAACTGCATGCCTTGTGAGTGTTACTAAGTCGTGTATCAGTCTCTCGCACCGCCTGTGTGGGCCTGTCCACCCCCACAATATCATACACAGGGGATGTCACGTTACGATGCCTTTTATGGGATTGAAGGGATGTGTGGATGGACGGACAGACTACAGACTAAATACCTCAAAGATTCCCAAACACAGTAGCATGTTGGTCATTGTATGTTTCTGTTGTCCTGAGCTGAGTGTGAATGTATGTGCTTCTAAATGTTTGTACATCTGTCCGGAAAGTGTCTCTCTCCACAATCTACTGTATGTCAGCAGCAGCCATGAAGGCCCCCCTGTGGGGATTCAGGGTGTGAGCCTGGTGTGTCTACATGGTGTCTGGTGTCTCTGCAGTAATGACCAACAGGTGTGTTCTATTGTTAGTGCCTGCAGTGTTGCTGTATTGATGGGAGAGGAGTGCACAACCATACACGGCTCCAAGCATTTGTGCAAATATGTGTGTGAGTGCATGTTAGCCAAAATCACATCCTCCACCACTTTTCTCCCCTTCTTCTTCTCGTCATATCGAAGGCGTGTGATCACCGCACCCAAAGCAGACGCCATGTCTGTCGCTGTTTTGGCCTCTTACTCATCCCTGCCCTAGGATCAAAAGATACTTAACCGGCATCAAATACTTCTCCCTTTGATGAAGGTTTTGCTTAGGACACTGTGTGAGGGGTGGTTATGACTACAAGCTTTCAAGAAGCCTCTGGTGTAAGAAATGTGGGAATGGGTGTCATCTGCTTTTGGAATGTGGAGGTACAAGGAGAAGCATTCCTAGTGGCAGGGTTTGAATTCCTCCACCCAGACTTGCGTACAACCAGACCAGCCTGATGGTTGCATCTGTCCTCGAGGTCAAACTGTTTGTAGGGCATGCTAAAATGCAGACTTGTGCACATATCTAGTGTAAACACATGCCCAGAGGAAGACTCTAAATGTCTTATGTAAAATAATAAATGTAAAATAATTTATCTGTGATTAAATGTAAAATAATTTACCAGTTCTCTTGTTTAAAATGTCCACAGATGGAAGGATTGTTTAAACAAACAAGTATTACTTATGTTTCATGTCACTGCACAAACCTTCCACATTCAAATTATGTTGCCCTTTCTTTTTTCTGTGTAATTACCCTGCTATTACGCAAATATACTGGTTTGTATTTTAAAGAGTGTTTCCTGTTCTTTTTTATAAAGTGAAAACAATGCTTTGCAAATTTGAGCCAGTGGGTGTACTGTGGTAAAGGCCAGTGAACCAGGTCTGGGAAGTGGGTTGGGAGACAAACGGGAAAGCCGACACTGCTGGAGCAGATGAAGTGGTAGTGGGCTGGAAGCTGGTGTGAAAGGAAAGAACAGAGGAGGAGGCTGCAGCAGGGCAATGTAATGGGGGCAATAGGATGGTGTGGTGGCACCATATAGCGTGGACTGCGTATACTTCTTCTGTAAATAGTCTCTCTCTCTCTCTCTCTCTCTCTCTCTCTCTCTGAAATGTGCTGTCTGCTCAGGACACACTCCATCATTCAAAGGGGAGTTTATTAATAGGCCCTAAGCAAACAGTCAAGTCTAAAAGTTTCCAAAGGGCTGTGCCACAGGCTAGAATTTCATAATGGGATAATAACATGTATGGATTATTACACATCCTCTTTATTTATCTGTAATATTAGACTCAGCTAAGACATGTCACTCATTTTGAGTGGCAGCTTGCAACAATTTACGGTTTGTCAGTGCGGAAATGTTTGATATTTTTCAATATGAGAAGCCGAGGACTGAACAGTAAAGTTTGTGGTTAATTTGGGGTTTGCTGACCTGGCAAACAAAGAAGAATGGGAGTATTTAGTAATGACTCTAATGAGGGAAGGGCATTTGTTGTTGTTATTAGATCTCAATCACCTTATGCACCTACATTGAAATCCCCACTTGCACTAAGTGGATACAGTATAAATAGGGACAGGGAAACATTCAAAAGCACCCACAAGAATCAAAGGAATTTCCCATTTGCAGGAAAAGCCTTTTCGTGAACACACATCATGCTGTGTGCATGGTTGTATGAAGTAATGGCAGTTATTTGGTCTGCATCATTTGAAAGCCAAGCCATTCAACATAATGTATTATTATAAGATATGAACAAAAAAACAACTTCAGTGCCTGCAACTAAAATATCTGCAACACATGTGACAGGCTTAAAGTGCTCACAGGCAAAGCTATTGTTTGGTGCAGAAGACATTTTCCCGAGGACAACTGATTTTCATTGAACTCAATTGTCTTAAAGCGCACCTCTCGCCAAAATGCAACCTAGGGTCTTCTTATGAATGTACCCAAGTCAAACTTTCGTCAAACTCTGTGAACACAAAATTTTTTCTCAATACTCACATGTAGAGCCCCTGGTGATTCTTCGAGCAAAATTTCATGTTGTGTCGAGCCTTCTTAGTGTTTTAAAAATAGCTATTTTGAGGCTAGTGTAAAACTACCACTAGGACTCCCATTCAAAAGACCATTTGACCAAAAAACAATAATATGGTAATAGAGCAAATTTTAATCACAATCACAATTTTGGCTTCCCAAGATCAAATTTGCATAATCAAGCAATATTTTAAATACGTCATTCTGTTCATAGAACGCTCCATTTTTTTTTTTTTAAAAGCCCATCTACCACTCCATAAACCACTGTCTGATCATGTGCCAGTCAGAGTTGTTCCCTGCACCGCGCAGCTTAGATTCTAGATGTAGACAGTCACAGAGGACAGAGTAACGTGAAGGAAATTCCTCAACAGATAGCAGTCATATGTCAGTCACAAGGTTTACCAGTTTACTAAACACAACATTTTGACCCATCTGTGTTGTTTTTCAGACAACAGCAGTGACCAGTGCTAGTCGGTGCGAGTTAGTGTCTGTTAGCTCACAGAGCTCTATAGGGTGCTAGTTAGTGTCTGTTAGCTCACAGGGCTTTAGGGCGCTAGTTAGTGTCTGTTAGCTCACAGGTCTGTAGAGTGCGATTAACATTTTTCCTAGGTTGCATTGGTGCACCTAATGTCCTTGCATCCACTGCCTCTCCAAAACAAAGCAATGTTATTTGTATCGAGATGGTTTAATGTTGCGATACATGACCAATTTCTTATGTAAAGCAGTGCCTGTGTTTGGATCTCTCCATTTACTCTCTATGCAGCCCCGCCCTCTTTCACTCACACGGCTCTTTAGCAACACGGAGAAACACAGTGGCGGTCTACATTTCTGGCATTTGTCCACAGTTTTAATTGTTTTTAATCCAGCTGTATATTGTTAAGCATGAGAGGACAATCTGTATTTAACTTTCAGCTGTTGCGGCGGCCACGGCGAAAAACACAGAAGAAGTTTTTGAATGCAACTAAGTTTGTAGAGTAATAGCATGTGAGACGGAGCCTGCTGGACTTGGGTGAGAGATGTGACCCAGAATATCATAGTTCATAAAATGCAGCGCAGTGTCGATACAGACATGTCATATGTACACGACGTGTGTAACTCTGCTGACCTGCCATTCGACCCGTGCTGGACCCATTCATAATGAGTCAGCCGTCACTCTGTGAGTAGCATACGTCCATCGCACTCCCTCTCTCTCCCTAGCTCTTTTAATCAGTTATTGTTGAAAACAAGTAAAGGAGCTTTCTCAGAGATACTTTTTTTTTATATATCCTAGGCTATTTATTTGAGATCATTTTTATTTACATGTGTTACAGCTGTATGTATGTACAACATACAACTTCAACATAAGAGGAATGTAGCACAATATAGACGTGAAAGCAGTCATAAATTGACTGTGACAATAAAATTAGTTTTGGTTAAAATCAACAAATAAGCATGATCTCAATATTGATCAAAATAATCGTGATTATCATTTTGGCCATAATCGTGCAGCCCTATATGGTAAATCTTAAAAGTCTAATTATGCTTTTAAATAAAAGTTTGACTCAGGTACATTAAAAACACCCTACGTTGCATTTTGGCTAGACTTACAGTTCCTGTGTGGTGTGATGACTGAGAGTAAGAGTAAAGGAAGGTAAGAGTAATTTTCACATGTTCCAGAAAAGAAGGCGCTTCTACATCATGTCAAACCCACATTCAAAAACACACCAAACATCAAAGACTCTTTGTTTACATGTTAGGAAAGGCAACCATATTGTTACGTCTCTTCCTTTGACCCTTATCCCGATCTTTGCCACAGAATGAAGGCGGCAGACCACTGTGTTCCCCAGCCACCACAGGACTGACCGCTGCCCCCACCCAGACAAACTAGACAATCCCATAAGAGCTGGCTGGATGACTGAGCCAAAAAAACAGAGCATGCCAGTCCCAGGGGTAGCCAACCATCCCAGGTGGAGAATTTTGACCCACCTTGGGGTTGAGTTGATCACAGCTCACTGTGAAATCTAGGATCTGAAGACTCCCATACACAACGTTCCCTTTGTGACCACTACACTGAAGGTTATATGATTATATGACTTTTTTCGAGTTGAATGGTGGTCGTCCCCCCTAGCGCCTGTGAGTGTAAAAGCCTTGCAACTTTTGGCCGGCGAGCTGCCGGCCTCAGCATCAGGAAGTATCGTGTGATATCAGGTCTCGTAGCAATGGAGTTTTTCCAAGTTTTTCACGCTATCGTCATGGCTGAACCGGCAAAAAAGAAACAGAAAGCTAGGAAAGCATTGCCGGAGGAACAGAGAAAGAGGAGACGGCAGACTGACCGAGTGAGGAGTCAGACACAAGTAAACATCGGAGCCGCCAAATATCTATTCTGAAGCTGTAGGGAGGGCTCTATAGAGAAACCTGCAAGCAATAAGCGAGAAAACAGCGAAGAAATGGCCAAAACTGCATAGCGCCCCTTTATCACTGACCACTATGACTATTGCCTCCAAGATGAATTATATTTCAGCACACATGGGGAGTGATTCTGCAATAGTTTCTCCAGTTTCATTACATTTGACTCTACAGACACTCCAACTTGGATGTTAAAGTCATGAACATAGAAACACAGGCCACATTGCTGACTTGGCTTTAGATTTGCTGAAGACACGCACACCATAACCTGCAATTATTGCTGTCAGATGATCTTGAAAAGGGATTGGGACAATGATACAATCCCAACAACCTTAAAGGTTAGTTTTGGCATGGTTGTGTTGTAGTTTGTGGTTCACAGTCAGGTTGCAGACATAGAGGGTTATTAATCTAAATATACACATGTTCTGAACCAAACTGATGTTCATTCAGAGAGAAAATATCCTTATTCTTTTGTATTAACACGTGTCCATTTGAAAATGTTGTCTTTTATGGAAGACTTTCCATTTGAGAAACATAATGAGACCCAGGCTTGCTATACTGGAACATACATACCTCTTTGTTAAAATAGTCAAGCAATTTGACGGAAAGCTAAGTGTGCTTTGAGTTGAGTTTATTGTCGACAGCAGGCCAGCAAACACGAGTGAGGTTTTGCGCTTTTTTATTTTTTTATTTTTTAAACAGGGGCAAGAAGCTCTGTCGTTGTCTGACCACAGGAATCTGGCCATCCAGGCCGGCCTCTCTAATGTGGCCCGCCACCACAACCTCATGCATTCCAGAGCGCACATGTTGACCAAACGGGACTCATCAATCCCGATTACTCCAGCACCCAGCTCTTAAACATCCACGCTGTTTTTCACTTGTTCCCTTTCACCAAACCACCTGCCCATCAGGCCAATATGGTTCTCATTATGCTGACATCATTCTCAACACACCATTTCCTCTTGATTATTTTCTGGTAAACGTTCTGAATGATGGGCCTATAATTTGAGGCCTAAACAAAAAAATAAAATACAAACTCTGAATTCCAAAAAGCATGAATAATTTGTTTTTCACTTAATTATGTCAAATTGTATTAACATTGTTGTGTGAATTAACTTGAACTTGTCGTTCCTTGACTGTGCACCAATTTACTTTTTTGTTCCAAACAATGAAGTGAACGCTCTGCACTGAAACACCAGCCATTTCAGGCATTGTCAGAACAATTAAATTCTGAATTCAGATGATAGTTTGCACTACAACTAACAGGAATGTGTCAACAATGATGGTGATTAAGGTTGCTGTATAGGGTCAGCCTTCTTCTATCAGTGAGCGCCAGGATCTTGTAGTGACTCTCACATCAGGGTGTCTGAGTTCCAGCATTCCCATTCTTCTTTCAACTTGATAGCTAATCAATGAGGGGCCTGGAGGAGGACCAGCTGAGTTCAGACGAAAGGATCCTAATTGAATCTGACAATAATTTTCACATATTTCTCTTGCTCTGTCTCAGATGCCATTAGCGACATCACTGTGATAATAGTTGCCATGACAGCATGAGCAATGCTCATTAATGACCTGGCTGGTGGTAATGTGCTGGGCCATATTTCCCTTTCTTCCTTCAGCCTTTCGCTTTCTTACTTTTTTAAACCTTCTCTCCTTTAAAGATTGTGCAAAGACTTTTCATCACGCAAACACTTGGAACACAATACTTTAATTAACGATGCATGTGGATTGAATCATATATTATTTTCCTATAAAAACATAATGCTGAATCTTTTAATTACCTACTACCACGTTTAACTATTTTCTAAAGTGTACATGAAAGTGTGAAATCTTTATGTAGAATGAAGTGACTCTAAACAAGGGGGTCTGGGGATAATTTCTGCTGTTAATATAATTCACCAACCACACTCTCCACAGCAAAGTGGCTCATGTGGACAACATCCTCCATGAGGATTCTATTCTTATGCTCCAAGCGCAACAGAGCAAAGTAGACACAAAACAAACATCTGTTGTGGACAGGCCTGTGTTTTCAGTGTGGTCTGGATCTGCTTAACGAGAGCTGTGGACAATTTCCCAGGAGGGTTGGAAGGACAAACACCTCTTTTACTGAGGACAAACGTTTCTGGAGGTGGGCTGCGTCCGTCTGCACTGACTGTAAACATGAGGGTGTCAGGAACCAATGTCACATGCGACTGGTGGGGGACTTCCGGCATTGAGGGCCAAGAAGGCAACCACAGAGGCACTCTGTGGAAAGAAGCAAACAGCTGTACGCAGACACACAAACATGCATGATTGCACGTAAAGTACATGCACGCATGCTCATGCAAAAAAACATGCAACCTGTCATGTCAACAGTGCAAGTCAAATAACTATAAGTAATTCAACTTTATCTATTGTATGGATTTAGTAATCTTTCGCTCAGCAGTTACATTTTTAGTATGTGCAACAGTGTGCTGCCAGTAAAAAGCAATTACATGTGCTGAATTGGGGAACTGAGAATGTCTGTCTCTGTACTTCATGACAAGCCAGCATTAGGAGACCTTTCAACCGAGATCAGCATCCTGGAAACAGCAAATACCGAGAATCTCATATCAAATGCAGTGTGGTGTTTTAATAAAGCAGTGTTTGCACAAAGCATGCCATATATGCCTTACTAAGAAAGATGGCGAGTGGACATCAATACCAGCCCACCGGTCACATCAGTGTGGGTTAGATATGTAGATTATTAAGTAATTAAGTAATAACTAATTATTTCTGAAGTAATCAGAATGATCTGGTTTATGTAAGTTTAGAGCTTTGGATTTTTTTTTTTAAGCACAGATATAATACTCTCAACTTAAAAGGTGTGTATAAAATGTGTCAATGACCAACATGTTGACTCTTAATTTTTGTTTTTAAACTAAAGACCTTGAATCCCTTTTCAAAATTTAAGTGTCAACATTGCCTTGGAGCAAAATACTTAGCCCTCTTAACGGAACGCCTATATAGGAGACATGCAAACAAAAGAGGATAGGAGATCTCTTGCTGCTTGAGTGGATGCACGTTTGAACCTCTGTTACGGCAGAGAAAGAAATGAAAAACATTTTGAAGTTGGCTGACATATTCCATTGGTCCTGAGGCTGTTTGACGTGCTGCATCCTGGCAAATTAAGGTTAAGGCAAGGTAGATGGAATCTATCAGAGCTTGACTCTGCCTCATCAGATGGAACAAGCAGCTGCAGGGCATCCCTTGTCTCGGGTCTAGTCATTACACACGTGCGCTTATGTACGTGTGCAGGCGCACAGTCATCAACGTACACACACAGACATAGAGACACACACACACACAAATTTTGTATGCATTTGCTTTTTTGTCACTCCACAGACAATGCAATGCACATTACTCATGCTATTTTACATATACAGGACATACAGCAAGATAATTGTCAAAAACGGGAAAGTCCATGTCAAAACTGCTGAAGCTGCAATATCAATTAATCACCACTGCAACCAACAGCACAAATTCACAAAAAAATATAGCAAACCACAAACTACCTATATTTTTAAATGTAATTTCAGATCTCTATGGCATGGCAAGTTTCTCTTTAGAGAAGTGCTTTTTCACTGAGGTTTACTCTATCTTAACGTGTCACTGCCACATACATTGTAGTAGTACAGACATTGAGAATGTAATGATAAAAGCCCGAAAGATCCTGTCTCTGTTTAGGAGGAAGCGAGACAGGAAGTGCACATGTAGGGGAAGCTACTGCAGACGACGTGTCCAGTATGCTCGCCTTTCTTGTATAGTAACTATGAGTCACTAAAATACTGTATGACTGAGAGAAAAAATAAAAAATGAATACAAGATAAAGATAAAGATAAATATAGACATAACAATACATGTATTTACACTCACTTGTCCTATCCTCCTCGCCATATTCATACTTGAATATGCAATAAGCACAAACACACAATGAGCACACGTAAGAACCAGGCTGGCCAACCCTGATGTCTGCTGGATCTCAGGAAGGGAAGTGTTTCAACACTTCTGTCTTTTTGCAGAGCAGCTGGACAGTCAGTCAGGACAGAGAGGGGGTTTCCAACACACTCAAACCCTCCGAACACTCATAGGTTGAGATCGAGAACCAGACAGACATTCACATACTCCCCACCCACCCCACTATAACCTCCAGCATTACAAACAGCACACTTCCGCTTTCTGTGCAGACTTTGGTACCACTAATGCCCAATACACCACCGCCAGGCCTCACTGAAAAGCCACCAATACCACCCAGTGAATAAAATGAACAAAGATTATTTAACATTTTTTAATGTGATTATGATTATAGATTCTAACAAAAATAACAAGTTTATTACTTTTTTCTGCTTGTGCACTGGTGAACTGTAGACTGATG
Source organism: Etheostoma perlongum (assembly GCA_026937815.1). Taxonomy (NCBI): domain Eukaryota; kingdom Metazoa; phylum Chordata; class Actinopteri; order Perciformes; family Percidae; genus Etheostoma; species Etheostoma perlongum. The sequence continues at coordinate 19,132,053 of CM049375.1, read as the reverse complement.
GCCTTTTGTCTTGATTGGTAACGGTGCACAGACCACTCCTAATCCAACAAAACAAATGTGCATGATGACAGAATGAGGACGAGAGTGGAATAAAGGTTTACTCTGCTGCAGTTACATCATTTTAATTCATAAGTTTGTGAATGAAACTCTGCCCATTTCCACATTGTGAGAGTAGCATGGTAGAAGACATTTGTTTGTGTCACTGTAAGTGTAAACAGGCATTTGTAGGCAGAAAAGTTGTAATAGTTTGCATTACTTGTATCGTCTGTATACTGCAAAAAAGGGATGTCTAAAAAACAAAACACAAAATCTGAGGGGAAAGGTACTCAAAACAAGTTAAATTATCTGTTCATGCAGCAAGATAATTTCACTTGACAAGCTTGCTTGATTAAGGTTTATAGTGTAAAGTTGAACACTGAAAATAAGAAATTCACTGTTAATAGCATTATAAGCAATTGATTGTTTTCACCGTGTAAATTATACACTTAAATAAAGTGGCATCATTATTTATCAAACTACTACTTCATATGAAAGAATGAAAATTAGTATGTTGACATTGTTTGTGTTGACACACAATCAATGTCATTCTCGGGTAGTTCAATGTCTCAACAGTAGCGAGTATGCATTTGTATCCATGGCCCCATGCATTTATATCATGTTACTGTAGCAACTATGTAAACTTTATTAAGTCTTACATAGTCAATAGAGCAGAGCAATGAGTATAACAAAAGGCATTCATAGATAATATATGCATCTCATTTGCCTGTCTTTTGTTTAAGTGAGCAAATTACATATCAGGGCTAAGACAGGAGCAGCACAGGCAGTTAATTATGTCTAATAAATCTTGGTCCAAATTGCCCTCGAGGGGTGGAAACGGCTGCCATGGGATGGAGGACCCGAGGTGGCACTTTGGTATTTGTTATTTTACCTTTAACAGATTACGCACGCTGACTTGTCATGCCTCATCCAGTTGGGCAAGTGAAGTGAAGGGAGAACGTCAACGCGCTGTCGGTCACCGCTTCTGTTTACCTCGCTGTAGCCTGGGGGTAACGGGCACTAATCAGCAGCCAGCAAAATGCTATGTAATTGGCCGTGTTTACTCTGTTTTAGCATGATTGCATGCCTGATTGGATTGTCGTATCCCATTTGAAGAAAAAGGGTTTCCCTCTTATTGTGGATGACATTGTGCGTGCGTGCGTGCATGCGTGCGTGCGCGCGTGCTATACAGGGTGGAAGTGGTGAAAAGTTTTGTGTCTTCTCTTAGGTTGTTTTTGTAACTGCCTGAAGTAGAAGATACATAAAAATACATTTCATTTCATTTAACTCAACTTTGTAATATTTTTTAATTGATGGTGAAAAAAAAGTTCCTCTTTTCTCCTTCTTTAAAACAACCACCTCAGTTCAGCTCTATGCAAAATATGTTATGCTGACCACAGAAATGTATCCAAAATATAAAGAAGAAGAAGAAATATCCCCTCGTAAGTATGGTTAGGTTGACGGCACACATATGCAGATCATGTGGGCTCTGAGGTCCGTCACCTACTGTAGGCTGGCAGAACACTCGGCTCTTTGTGCAACAGTATGTAAAACAAAACTTGATAAATGTTGACCACATACAGTGGATCATTGGCGTGCAGGTTTGGGGGTTAAAATTCTGTTGAGAGATAGGTATGTGCTGTATCCAACTATGTTTTTATTGAAGTAAAAAAACATAGCTGTGGATTATGTTCAGAATCAAAAGTTCAAGATTTGAGTAGACTTAGCAGTAAGTTGTCATCCTAATGGACGCCCCACAGCACTACAATGAGAAATAGTGATTTTTCTCAAGCGTACAGACAGCCACTGAAGGGAAATGAGAAACTACCTGCTGCGTTGTGTTCAAGTGAATATAAAGCACAGGTAAAGTTTTCTTTTCGACCCACACAGCCCTTGTCTATGTGTAAAATCTGTGTGTTGACAGCAAACTCTCTTATGGGATACAATTCAGGATTCAGGAAGCTAATTGCTGAAAGAAGTAGCACCACATCTCTGGAGAGTTTCAAACATATTGGTTCACAAGGGGTTCTGAATGTTTTCCTCCTAACACCCTGTTTTTAGCCAAACTGATATTTGTCTTCGGGGTATTTTTTATACTGTTTGTTAACGCTGCATTTGAGAGATGTCTGAGTGAAAACAACTTGAACTGCACCTTTCCAGAGGCTGTCAAATGTTTGAATTGGGAGCTATGAAGGGAGATAGGTGGGGTATAACTCAGATGGGATTTTGCCATGAGGTAAATTGGCAACCAACCAGTGGTGGAGAGATGTCATAGATATGATTTAGAGGTTGGGTTTAGGGGTGCAGTGAGTAACCTAGACAGATTTTTACAGATCTAGAGAGGGACATAACTGCAGCGGTTTTGAACCAGGAGAGCTCAAAATCGGATCAATGAGTAACTTGAGGCCTACGATACGGACAAAAATAGACTGGTATCATTTGTGTTACTAGTTTTGGTGATTCTATTGTATTATATTGTTTGTATTCTTTGTAAAAAATATATAGTATGCCCATCTGTTTTGCTTTAAAATTACTTCAGTGAAAGAGGATTGATTTGTAGAGTCAGAAAATGTAGTGCAACTAATTAAGCATAAGCATCCTAATTCAGAGATAATGAGGGCAATAAAACTGATTTGACAATAAAACAATAAATGTACACGCATGCAGATGAGAAACTTGTGTAACTACTTAAATAAAAACCTATGAAGAGGGCAATGAAGAGGATTATTGCTGAGTGGTCCATGGAGAGTATTTACACTCATTATTCAAATTAACCCCATCCAAGTGTCTCTCTGGGTCTGTTGTATGGCTGTGGTGTAATTGGGTTGTTACTTAAAACAGGAATTATTTCTACTCTGCTTTTCCCTCCATTGTTTTTATTGTCCCCCACACTGATGAAACTGGCAAAAGTACCTGCAAGAGTGATTTGCAAAATTACCCAATTTCCCCCAACTCAGGTGGAGAAACATTTTTGTTTCTCATAATTTTAGAGGCTTCAATCAGAGGGCAATTACATTACAAAAACTAACTTTAGTATCCACCTATTTTGTAATATCATCTGGTACTGACCCCGACCCTGTCCCAGTTGTGTTGGCGTTGGGGTGGGGCTGCTGGGGAAAACCAGTAAGCCACAATGACCAGACTTCTCCAAACATGTCATTCTGAATCCCCTTCGTGGGCTGTGCTGAGCCGTACCCAGGGCCCTGTTAACACTCCAAACATTCAGAGTCACAGACCCGTGTCCCCAGCCGTGCTCTTTAAACACTTGTTAAAACATACACTTTTTTGCAATGTCAACAGCCTGAGAACGAGCCTTCTGGGACTGCTACTGCACTGTATGCACTGTGGAACCTCAACGCAGAACAGAAAAGGGGTGAAAAGAGAGAGAAAGAGAGAGAGAGAGAGAGTGAGTGAGTGGGAGAGAAAGGCAATGAAGGGAGGAATAACTTTGTACAGTGAAAGTAGTGCTCCTGCTTTCCTCCTCCCACTGTCTGCTTCATGAAGGGCCTGATTGAGAGACAGAGCAAGCCAACTCAGAGCCATTCAACCGAACCGCTCCTACGCCCCTGACCTGCTGTCTAAACCCCCCTAAATTAGACTACTGAGACCCCAAGAGCAAGGCTTACATTACCAATACCTGTGAAACCTTGGCAGGCCTCATCACCCTGCATGGAAATGCTGGGCAAATAAAATCAGGCTGGCCTGTCTGCACTCTCTCTATGCCCACAGATGGATGGTGAAAGGCAACATGAGCCTCCATGGCAGAGACTGAAGGAATAGTTGGTGGGTTTCCTCTCTTAGGCCCCTATAGCTCCCAGGGTCTAGGTTAGTATACCCCATGGAAAGTCTAGCACGTCTGAGGAGTTTCCAGTGTCCGCCCCTAGGCTCGGTGAAAAAGAACAACGGGGACCGAGAGAGGAAGAAGCCGAGAAAAGAGTGAGAAAGAGGATGTGAGAATTATCAAAAGAAAGAAAGAAAGAAAGATAGAGAGAAAGATAGAAAGAAAGGTGATGCTACCAATTTAGAGATTTTTTTTTATTAGAAAATAAGGGATGAAGTGAGTCTAACTGCCTTTTTGTAATCTGTGGGTGAGGTCCTGCTCAGATCCTACCCAGATCTTGGTAGGATAGCGTGGATAATTCCTTCTTTTTGTGACAATGTTGGTGGCAGCAGTACGACTGTAGAAAGAGCTGGACAAGTGCTAAGCCAGCCAGCCAGCCAAGTCCTTTTACACTTTCAAGCCCTGTGATGTTATTCCATTGCATCATAGCAACTATACTACAATACAAACACAGAAACACATTTGCCTGGCTATTGTCTTTCATACTGTACAAGCTTGGAAGGGCTCGCAGACCGCCAGATACAGAGCAGGTGAGATCATTGGACTGTGCGTGTGCATGTGTGTGTGTGTGTGTGTGTGTTTTTAGGCACTGGCCACACAGGCGAGGGAGTCCTCAGTTGGAGACTGAGAGGGGATGTGATGGCAGGGGGTGGATTAGCAAGTGCCCCACTGTGTGATCAGCAAGAAAACAACATTTAAGGTGGACATAATAGTACAGACTCAAAATTGCCCCTACAGCAGCGACAATTCTGGGCAGCGAGAATTGGCCACTTATAGAGACATGTATAAAATCTGGTACTTTCTGCAACTCTCTTTTCTTATTAATATTTTTTTTCATCCTTGACGTGATGAAGGAGAAATGTAATTCATCTGTGGATGGGTGAAGACAAGCTTCCCCTCCTTTGCCGGCACAAGGTAGCGGAAATAAGAGAAATGATAATGGAAGGAGAGAGGAGAGGAAACGTAATGGGAGGAAATCATTTAGACGTTACAGTCATTTTAATGTCCTCATGTCTGTTTCAAATCATCCTGGAGGGGCCTGTGTGTGCCAGATTTTTTATTTTTATTTTATTGCAAACTTCTACACACAAAGAGGGGTACTGTTTTCTTTTCTGAGGAACAGGATCAAACAGGCAACACAGGGCCAGTGTGGGAAGTGACTGCTGTGGGGATATGCAGTCTAAAGATTTAAAAATGCAAATCAGAATTGCTGCTATAGTGTAGGTGTAGGCCTTAAGAATGACATCACCGTTTTGTATTACAAAATAATATACTATAAAGGTATGATGTGGGATCATTTCTTTACAGTATCTTTCACACATGCCCACAAACCCTTCTTTTTGCACGTTAAGTAAGACACCCTGGAGTCAATGCCTGAACTGCTTCCTTTGCCTGCTCACCCTGCCTGAGGCCCTGTGTCTTCTAAAGACCTGTTTGTTCACAAGTAGAGCACAGCAGGTGTTTGAGCAAAGTGCAAGGTGGAAATGTGGCTCCCATTGCTGCTGTGAGACTCATTTATTGAAATGCTCTCAATTTCTCAACAAAACATGCTACGCTTTCAGGCTAGGATGTGCAACAGTGTGTCCTTCCCATTAAGCATGAGAAAAAGATGCCAGCGGTGGAAAGACACATCTCAGTGGGAATGCAACCCTGTGTTGCAGAAAATATCGCTACAGTCAGTTCTAAAGCAGATTATTCAGCTGCACACTTTCATTTTACTTGTCAATAATGTGCTTATAGCTATGAGGCATAGTGCATTTGCAGTACACCTGCTCCTTAGTTCCCTCGCTACCAAATCTGTGCATTGTTTTAACACAACCTTTGCCAATAATAAAGTGGAAGCCAATCAAAGCAAATAGCCCGGTGGATCATTACTGTGTAATTGGGGATCTGTGTAATCGTTAACCTTGGCTCAGTGTAGGAAGTTAATGAATCAAATCGATACCTCTCTCTACTGATCCATAATTATTTGAAAAGAGATGAAAAATTAAACAGGCCGAGCCTATGAGGTTATCATGCCATGCAATTAGTCCGCCGGAGGGAGATTATGTTACCTAGATACCATTGGGGAAGTGTAATTTCTCTTGCAGATGGAGTTTTTTTAATGAAGAGTGCAATTACCTAAATAGGTCAGCCAAAGACACGGCGCTGCTGCTGCTGCTGCTGCTGCTGCTGCTGTTGTTGCTGCCACTGTTGCTGCATGCCGCTTCTCAGCATACCTGAGAGGAAGCTCCTGGAGAAAAGAAAAAAAAAAGCACAGAGCACTGTCTGCAATTGTTGTTACCCCCTTCAGTATCCTCCTTTCTTTCTCTCCCTTTTTTTTCTCCTCACTCTTTTACCGACACTCCCTGGATAGCGCATCTTCTGCTTTTCCTAATTAAATAGTACATACATAGAAGTCTTTGTTATGAAGAGATTCAGCAGGAATAATGTTTCCTCCAAACAGGCTCAGGTGATACAGAGCCTGATTTGTTATGGCCATTTGTTGACTGCAACATGTGCAGCAGCTTGTTCTGTGAACTAAAACAGGAAATGTGCCATCTCCTTGAAATAAGAATGAGAAATACAAATGATTAAAATATATGCTGTACATTTGAATGCTTGTTTTCCAATTCATTTTATTTTTTATATTATTATTTATATATGTTTTACTGTTTCTGTAAGTAATGGCCTATTGCAATGTCTTCATAATACTGAGTATGGTTTCAAGTAGTCCGCAGCAGTTTGACAACCATCAGATGTGGAGTAAAAGCCTATACAGGTAGTTGTGTATTTTATCTGCTGCACACACAGTATTATTATCCGTGCATTCACACTTGCTAGCAGCTAAAAAACATGTTACCTTAAAAGAATAATTGCACAAATGTAACATTAATGTAACATAAGTAGTAAGAAAGAGAAATGTATTAAAAACATCAGAAATAGGTTTGTTAAGAAGGGGTCTATGTTTATATGCCACAAAATACATTTTAATTTTCACAATTGCACAAAGAATCAGATAATGTAAAATAAGAACTATGATAACCCCAATATGTCCCTGAAAGCCACACCACTGTATAATTTCTTACAATTACACCTAATAAAAGGTGGTTCAGATGAATAAACACATTTCACCACAATAATGGCCTTTGTTCCCTTTTCTATGTGCTTGACAATACACTGTCTTTGATTAGTGTGAAATTGCTATAACCACTTTAAATTAGTGTTTATATTTTCCAACGCAGTTGTAATAAGGAAACAAATATAACACACACAGAGATCTCTGCAGGTCGCTCATTCAGAAAAGTGGGAAACAGAGAGTAGGTACTTCATGAAACGCAGCTCAGAATACAAGGCGGTGAACTCATAATGAAAACTCTGTGGTGTATGAAGCAAGTGAACTGAATAACAGCCCTGAAAGGGTGCCACTAATAAGCACATCTAAGTTAGTTTTTTTGTCACATCTATTCCAAAACCAACCATGTAAAAGTGGATGTAATTCTCAACATGTACAGTACTATATGATTGAAAGGCGAATTTGGCACATGGCTCTTTCTCCTCAAAACAGAATGGGTGACCTTGTGATTCGCCAAATGGTGCCTGTTTCAGGTTCTCAATGTGGCAGGTGCCTTGATCATGATTCAACCAACTTGTCAACATGCGCTGTTTTCCTGAAACTTGGCAGAGACTCCACAACAGATTCCAAGTTGAAACTCGGATGATCACATTCCAAAGCTGGAGGAGGTTTTTTATATATATATATATATATATATATATATATATATATATATATATATATATATATATATCTGTAATATACCCCTTTATTGTTGTGTTGACCTACACTTTAAAAAAACACACTTTACCAATGCAGTAGGGAACACATCAGAGTAGACTTCAGGTACCTGGTTAGACTGATTTGATCCAGAGCGATCAGATCTGCAAATGATAGAGACCACGTATTCATCCTGTCTTTTTTGATGGACAGGCTCTGCCCGAACCTCCTACACACTGACAAGTAGGAAATATGTTTCAGGGAATGACACGAGCATACCCTCTTACACTTACTCATTGTCAATCACTCTGCACACTTGGCTCGTTGGGTAATAGGAACAGATCCAGCATTGCATCCCCTCCAATCTGTTTGGCTCTCACACTGGAGGTGCATGCTGTTTTTATGCCTGTGTGGGATGGCTTCAAGCTGTTTTCTTATCAAAAGGCCCATTCAGACATTCTCTTTGAGAGGCATCGCAAACCTCAGATCTCACGGCCTCCGTTCAACCACATGTCTTGATTTAAGAGGCCAGAATCAGATTTGCTGCCACTAAGAGCGGTCGCTGCTAAAGAATGGGATGTGATTTATCATCCTGAAGCACACACAAGACTGATAAGCAGAGTGCTGGCATGTGTACGCATATGTGAGGGTGCACATTAACACACACACACACACACACACACAAAACAGTTCAACACATGTTCTTAAGCTCACTCATCCTCTGGCTCAATCACTCCTATATGCTTTCACACAAAAACCGCAATTTCACATAGAAGCCGTCTTGCCCCTTGCTCTCAGCAGCAGCGTGGAGTTGGATCACATGCTTTTAACAAACTGAAACTACATCACCTTCCACCCAGGGATCCTCTCTAAACGCTCCCTTTTAAACCTCCACTAACAGTCTCATCATTGATTTTATGTCTCTGTTTTTTTTTTCTCCTCGGGTTGTAAGCAAGCAAACACAGCTGAACCCTTACACCCTGTGTCCCGCTGTGTCTCCCTCAGGGTGTTCTCATCACAAAACAGCTACACAACATCTCAGAGTGAAACACCCTCAGCAACACAGGCCATAGAAAGGCAAAGGTGATGGGAGCAAGTTTTTCACCATTTCAAACGTACAGAGAAATCAAATAAACTGCTCTTTCTCTCTCTCTCAACATCCGAAGGTTGAGTTACTTCACCAAAGTAGTTTCTCTTAACTCTCTATCCATTTCTCACTTTTTAGCCTCCCATCTTTCTTTCTCTTGCAGTTTCTCTCTCGCTCTCTCCAGTTGCTGCTTATTATTTCTTTGTGGAAGAGTATGTGATTGCCAGGATTGCTTGGTGGCTGTCTCTTCTGAAGTTGTTAGTTTCAAGTGAAAGGCAGCGAGACTCAGATTCCCCTCTTCTGATCTCTCTGCTTCTCTCTGCGCCCTTTTGCGCTGTCTCTGGTTCTCTTTTTTTCATCCATCAACAAACTGTTGCAGTGTATAGTGGTTTCAGAGGGATGAATAATCATCAGGTGTGTTGGTGGGGACGGTGTGGGGACTAAACTTGCCAAAGGCTAGCGAGTGCAAGTGTAAACCTCGCCTGCTCTCCTGTCCCTGTTAGCTCAGCCATTTTTGGGCGGTCAGGCTGTCTTGCCACAATCACACGCTGGCGCCACAATTGCCTAGCCCCAACTGCAACCCTTTCACTGTGTAATGACTACATCCAGAAATAAACTTTAACCACTCATGCCCCGTTGCTTGCCCCCCGTGCGCATATGTACAGAGACAAGACTGGAGTGATGGTTGTGCTGTGCCTTGCAAAGTGGCATGCGCACCTGGCCCCAGGACGTTGTGTGGTGATGGTGTGGTTTATGGTTCAATACAGAACCAGTCAGTGAGAGAAAGGTGACCACTGACCGCTGTCACCCTCTGGTGGGACAACGCACACCCCTGGTCCGGGAACGTCGGGGAGGTAGAGATATGACCGGAAAGTAGAGTGGTGTTTTTGTCTATTTGAAAAATTGCGTTTAACTTGGACTAATGTTTAGATGGCATGGTCATGCTTATGGGCAGATGTAAAAGATGCACATGAGCATGCATGTAGCCGCAGACAGATCAGGTTTCTTCTTACACAGTACATGTGTATGAAAAGGTTTTTCGCGGTATTCAATTCTGTCTGCAAGTCTGTATGTATGTAAGGTTGGTTGCCACAAGGGATAAATATACCTGCACCGAGCCCACAGGCTTGAGTCTTGATTGCGCAAGGGGTGGTCGGATCAGAGCAGTAATTTTCCACATCTACACTCAGCCAACTTATGTCTACCTTAACCCTCCTGTTGTCCTCAGGTTAAATTTGACCCATTTTCAATAAGTCTCTATATCACAAATTTGTTTTTTTTTTCAACCAAATTTTCAACAACAAAAAGCAACATGGATGGTTCTCTACAATGTTCTTCACAAGTAAAATAAATTATCAGTTTTCTACTTTAATTGGATTTGAGTCTTTTATTTAATTTCATAGAATTTAAAAAAATAAGATAAATAAAAGTTGAAAAAAGATCATCAGAAAAGCTTCAAAAATGCAGGAAAACTTCCACAAAAATGTCAAAAGGCCCAGAAATAAAATTATAAAAACATCAGAAAAAGTGACAAAAATACTTGGATAAAAGCGACAAAAATGTCTAAATGTTGACTCCAAAAAACAAAAAGTTGGGCACCTGGGTAGCTCACCTGGTAGAGCATGTGCCCATGTATAGAGGTTCACTCCTCGACGCAGCATATGTCATTCCCCCTCTCTCCCCCCCTTTCAAGTCTAAGCTGTCCTATGAAAATTAATGCCTAAAATGTCTCAAAAAAAGACAACACAAGGGTTAAACGGCATTTCTATCAGGATAAGTGCCATATGCTTTCACATGCTTGTGTGTCCGCACTATACGCTTGCACACATTTCTGCTTGTCGGCATCTGTGTGTTTTTGCATTGCCGCCTCTTTATTTGTCGCCAGCAATAGTTACGCGCGGCAGTCACATCCTTCCTTCAGCTAAATTACAACTACTAAGTTACAATTTCTGATTCCTTAATTTTCATCTTGTCTCTACGCAAATGAGCACACCTACAAAATCAGATAAAACAACATTTATTTAGTATTTCCATCTGTAATAAAGGAAACCAATTAAGCCATACTTTTAAATTAGGGAGGAGGCAATCCTAATTTTCTCCTTAAGTGCAGTTTCCACGGCAATCAGAGGCCTCGGCAGGGGGTCGAGTATGGAGGCGTTGGGTGGGAGCGCACACAGCAGGGACAAACTGACTGAGTGTGAGAGCCTACTGCACTCACAGCTGAATCGTCTGTTGGCATGCACTCTCTCTCTCACATACACACATATGCTGGAGCGCACATACACACAAAATCACACAGAAGCAGCCAATATCACACAAACATTTGCACATATTCTCTCTGTTAATTTGGCCTCATCTATACGATTCGTGGAGGAACATTGAAAGTAATAAAAGTGTCCAAGTTAATATTTATCTTAATGTTGAGAATTTGTCAAAGTGATGATGGTTCAGTGATTCATAGTGTCCTAATATGCGGTATGGTATGTTTGACATTGAGAGACATTGTCTAATGTTTGTAGGCCTGTTCTTATTTTCCTGTGAATGAGTTTGTCCCTACGCAAATGTGGATGTGACAGCTTCCTCAATCTGTAAGTATTTATGGTTCCAGTCAAAATATTAGGGAACCTGGCCCTGTGTCAATATTTTTTGTCATGTCTGACTGGATTCTCCCTTTTCCTCTGCTGAGTACGGACTGTGATTTTAACAGACAGGCAGGTTTTTGAAAACCACAAAGCAGAATAAACAAATGCTCATTTTAACATGTCACATGTATATCTGTATTACTTAAGCTATGAGTATGAAATGAAGTCTACTCCACCTGAAATGAAGAAGACAATAGAACTTGGAACTCGAAAGAGAGAAACTTGCAACTTGTGAAGTGACTGTGTATGAATTGAATTAACTCCCCCTTCACAATCACATAAAAAACTAAAAGAATAAATAAGAGATTTGCTAAATGTTGACCAAGTAAACAGGCAGACAAGTAGACTGGCCCGTTGTGAGTATTTATAGCTTCCGTTTGGCAGCTCTAGCAGCAAGCTCAGAGCTTTGAATTGAAGATTTTCTATAGTTCGGAGCGACACTCACTGCTTCTAGTTGCACTTTTTAGCCATTTTCTGTTTAGTGTCATTTTGTTACTCAAAAATAAAATGCCATTCGTTCGTTTTTTAATGCAACGGATCACCATGATATTTACTGTAATTAGCAGTAATGTTTAAAATGGAATAAAAATCAGACTGACAGTTGCATTCATTAGTGTGCACTGATTTAGAATGTGTGAGAACACACTTAAGGCAGGGTAGTCATGGATAAATTAGTTGTTTGGATTTTTAAAATTAATTTTGATAGTGAAGAGAGCACGGGTAAAAATGTAATTTGAGCTGTATTGTTATAATGGTATAACATACCCATAGTATGTATAATACAATTAATTGTTATGATACAGATTTGTCTGTTTAATTCTGAAGCTATTGTCGCTTGCCACTCTTAATGATTATTTAAAAAGTAGAACACAAAGTTTTTTGTATAATATCATACAACCCTGTTAGGAATATGATGAAAATATTGTGAATATAGAGATGACGTGATATTTTGTTGCCCGTAAATTTAAACTTACAGAATTACTGATAAAGACCGCCAAGCTTTTTGAACAGAACACTGTTTCCAAATCTAACTTTACTTTTGCAACTCAACAGAACTTTCCCTGTTAACTTTTCTCTTGTACATGGCTTTGATACTCACAATTCCTCTAGTCTAGCAGGCAGTTTGCTCTTTTGTTGAAAAAAGGAAAGAAAGAATAGAAAAGGTGGGATTCAATTCGTCACATTGGATCTGGCATAGCCATCTTATAGTTTGAGAAAGCAGAAAAGAAGTTGAAGCTCAGACACAACAGTTGTTAGTCAAACACAGAAGTGTTCCACATGCACAAGGATGGAAAGGCAGAGGGAAGGAAAGAGTAAGGGAGGCGTAGAGAAAGAAAGGGATGAAAAGAAAAAGTGCAGGCCTTCCTCAGAACTGTATTCATGGAGTCTGGCTCTTTCAGGTTCATCTCTCATTACTCCCGGGTGCTCTCTCAAGCTTAGCGGAAATGGATTATGCTACACAAAGAATGGAATAATCACCCTATTCTCCTCCTCCTCTGATAAACACACATGTAGGCGCACACGGACACATCCACGCACATAAACACACACACACACACACACAAACAAAAATACACACACACACTCTCTTCCAGTCTGTTGTTTTGACATACACACACTGAGTAAGCCAAGCTTTGTGTGGCTGTGAGTCGCTGAGTGTGGTGCTCGTTCTCTCGCTGCATGCCAGGGGACTCGTCAATTATCTCCCCAAACGCACCCAGTCCTCGGGGGGGGAAAAGGCAGTGAGGGAGACGTCCCTGTTTTTGAGGGAACCTGGAGTTTGCAACATTCAGTTGAGTGACAATACATTCACGCTCTAATTCTAGGCTAGCAGATGTAATGTTTTTTTTCTTCTCTCTCTCTCTCTCTCTCTCTCTCTCTCTTTTCCCTCTTCCTTTGTCTCACTCTTTTCTGCTCTCCTTGTACTTCTTATCATTCCAACTTTGAGAAGTTGGAGCTCCTAAAGGCTTTAGTGAATGTATGTGATTTGGGTGGTTTTGAGTGGATTGTGAGCGTGTGTTTATGCAAGCTTGTGTGTGTGTGTGTGTGTGTGTGTGTGTGTGTGTGTGTGTGTATTGGATTAAAGGGTGTATGCTTACAGTTTGATCTATTTTATCTAATGCAGGCAAGGTGGTACTCCCCAAAGATTTTAGTTTTTCCCTGAGCAAATTTAAGAAATGTCTGCAAAGAAAAAAAACACAATAACAAACAAAAGAAAAACAACAATTTTATCATATTCATGTAATTAATTGTGCAATGATTAGCATTTTCTCTTGTCAAGCATGAAACACGGAAAAGCTTTAACACTTTTTATTAATATAAACAATCACATCAAGCCTTTCATGAAATCAAAGTTTGACAATAATCTGCTATAGTAATAGCTTAATAGGTTTGTGCCAACTACTACACAATATTGTTAACAGATGGCACTCATATCATTACATTTCTGAAGTCTTGAATCCTGAGTCGAACACATAATTGCTCTGTCTCCTGACAGCCAGCAAGCAGATTGCCTCACTGGGAACAGCTTCAAATAAAAAAGCTCCCTGTCCATGTTTGTCTTGCTGGGGTGACTCACTGTATCTGTGAGCACTGGGCTGCGAGGCCACTTCTACCTGGTTAAATTAAAGAGAAAATGAATAATAGATGGAGAGAATGACACTTCCGTCGCCAAGGGTAATGAAAGACCGACTCCCAGCTCTGTCTTGTCAATCCTCTGACTCACCGAGAGCGCTAATAAAGATGACACTTGACAGCTAACGAGACCCATCACGGGCGTGGACATGCACACATACACAGAAAGATGGAGGGGAAGAGAATAAGAGAAAGAATAAGATAGAGAGAAAATAAAATATAAAGAGAAGGGCATGTGTCGTCAGGGTATCTAACCTCTGGCTGGCCAAACAACTTGGTGTCCTGTCAGGAACTGAGTGGAGATCTGCTTTAACATTCAGCAAGCTATTTTAGAAAGGCAACAGATGACCGGCCCTTATACAGGGCTTTGAACGATAGAGAGGGAGAGACACGAAGAAGAAAATGGAAAGAAGAAAGGCAAAGAAAGTTGTTAATAAAAAAGTATATTATAAAGGGAGTGAAAAACAACGCAGCGACTGAGATTTTAAGTTTGTACATGGAGGCCTAGTCGCATGTTGGAAGTGGGTTGGTTGGAAGTTGGAGGAAGCCCTGCCCACAGCCTGATCTCCAGGGTCAGCTCCAGCCTCCGCCGCAGTTACCAAAGAGAGGGCGTGCCATTGTTTACTGTCCGTGGTGCGGGTAAACAATAAACAATGAAAAGACTGAGGGGTTGCCAGCTCCTCACCCTAATGTTGCCATTTTGGGAACTCAAACACACCCTCATGCTCCTCACAGCCCCTACTCACCACCCACTCCCTTTCTCCCCCTCTCAACCAGCGCCACCTCCCCAGTTCAGATCCATCCCCAGCCCCAGAAACCCCAGAGGGGCGGTCGCCCAGCCTGCCCACGCTGCCCTCTAAGAAACCACGAGAGGGTGTGGTTCCGCCTGGAACAGGAAAGCCATTTATTTTTGGTGCATCTCTGCTGACTGACTCATGTGTTGACTGGAAAGTTGGCTGCGCGCTCTATGGGCCGAGGCTCCACCAGCTCCGTGGGCTATCAGTCCCTGACCTGGCCTCCCTCCTTTTGGGCCCCATGCACCTCAGCCCACCACAAGTTCAAATGCACCAATAGACACCCACTCCCATCCTACCTCCCACTCTAACCCGCCCTCATCACCACTCTATTTTTGTCTTTACGTCAGCTCTGCCACCTAACACTCTCCTCTTAGTCTTAAATTGAACAATTCCCATTGTTTCAAAGTGACTTTCAGCTGTTTTTGGTTGTAAAAGCTTATCATTAGGGGTTGTTTTATGATGTGCATGTTTCACATGTTCTGTTTGTTTGGGAAAGTAAAGAGAGAGACCAAGAGAAAGAGCAGACAAGACGTGTGTTGCCATACAGAAAGGAATCAAAAACAAAACAAAAAAAATATCAAGGATATATGCTTTAGGTAGGGCTGGTCATCGAGAACTGGTTCCAAATTTGAACCGGTTGCAAAATTCTGAATCCAAAGAAATCATTAAGACATTTAAATGATATGGAATTAATTTATAGGTTCCATAAACTATGAAGATAATTGTAAAAATGAATAATAATGAACTGTTTATAAGTATGTTTTTTTCTGTTTTTCTTCTTCCGTTATAAAGCATGTGACCTGTTTTGACCGCTCCCCTTCTAAGAATCAAAAAAGATACCCAGCTCTTGCTTACTTGAGCTTTAATTGCAAATCTGCAGATGTTATAAGAATATATAATAAGAATTAAATCTTGAATTTGATGTCTGTAGACTGTAAAAAGGGTGAGATTCCTCACATATACAAGCCTGTTTTGCTCCAGAGGCTAAAAACAAACAATGCACACACACTCCTTAAATACATCTATACATTCTTAAATGTACATCAGAAGCCATATGTATCTGTGGTATACTGGCAGTCCTTGAAATTAAAATTAATTAAATCAATTTCACAGAGAAGAAAGGGTATTTAATCCAATAAGTACCCATTAAATGTCAGGAATAGGGCACCATTGAGAGCTCTTACAATTCTTGGTTTAGTCTTCAACTATTATAATACATAGCGGTTACTGTTCTCTTTGGAGAAATAAATGACCTACACAGAAATTATATTTATATTATGTGTGTAGTAATTGAAATTGGTGTTTAAATCATGCTGATCCAGTTAAGGAAAATGTGTGTACTTTATGTATACTGTATGTTACTGTGTATGGGAATGTGGTCTGACAAAAAGAAAAAAACTACAGTAGACAAATTTTTCACAGCTGGAGCATTCCAGATGGCATGAGTAGTCAATAAAAGAGAGGATGAGGGCCCATAAAAAAAACTTTAAAATGCCCAACTGTAACAGGACTTTTATTTATCTTCCTGGCAATGAATGTAGAGTGTTTTATACTGGCTGGATAAAATATTCTCTTCCTGTATATATTGTTACTTGAGGACAGAGACTTAGTTTTGGACCTGAAATTTTCCTTAATATAAATGTCTTTACATTGGTCATATTTCAAAATATACTATATTTTATTTCGCCCATGGACAGGTAATGAGGGGATTTTGAAACTATATAACTGTATTTGCCTGTAAACTACACCTGCCATTCCAACCACCAAAACATAGATCAGTCTACTGCACTGTACTGCATCTTATTTCTTTACCTATTTTATTGTGTAGTGGTCAAAGGAAGATGTGAAGTAGGGTGTTCTTCATCTTCTCTGTTTCTCCCCAGGATCCCCATATTGCTCTGGAGATGTCTGTGGGTTCCTTGCTATGGCGTGGCGCTCTGACATTCCCTCCACACCCACACTGGCAGCCAATGTGCCAATTAGTGGCCTTCTCCGCAGGGGTGGGTGCATGGGAGGTGGAGAACACAGAAGAACGAGAGACAGAGGAGAAAGAGCAAGAGAGAGAGCGTGTATATGAGCCTTTCTGGATATGTGTGTGTGTGTGTGTAACAAGGCCTCAGACCTCAGACATTCCTTTTGCTATGACCTAGGGTACAATTAAGGGGATGTCCCTCCCCTGTCTCCCCTCCTCGGCGGACCACATCAACGGAAGTCCTGTCCCAGCTGGAGGCTCTAATGACGGGAGGGAGGCCAGGTCGCGACCCTGGTGTGCCACCTCAGAGCCACACCCTTCCTGTTTAGGTCCAGACAGGGTCTACGCCAGAAAAAGAGGAGAGGAAAGGGTACAGGGGAGACATGGAGTAGGAAAGTGATTTGGATTTGTCAAGATCTGTAGAGGAGCTGAGAGAGATTGGGAACATCTACCATAGTAGTTGCCATATGCTATAAAAGCTTAGTTTACTTCAGTGGTATCACTTGATTCATTCCCATCACCTATCAACCTTGTCATAAAAGTAAAAGAGGACTTCTTTACATCAACCACGTTTTTAAATTTAACAGAGTTGCAAACCTATCCTTGAGGAAAATGACTTGCTGCTGTCCTTTCCTCCTGTTTCTTCTTCAAAAACATTCAAACTTTGGACTAAACGTTAACCTACGCACATTAAAGACCAATGTTACAGGTAGTAAAGGGGATATGTGTGGGTGACTAGGCCATTGTTAGTATGCAGAGAGTTGTGTTAGAATATCATGGGACAGAAAGCTGTGGTCCTCAGCACCTATCATCAGACAACCCACCCTGATGGAGAGGCTGGGATAATGATACGTCTGTGAGTCTGTCTGTCGGTCTGTCATGCCTCTGAATTTGCTTGCTCCGCTCTCGTGAGTGAGGATCAGCAGGGGACATGTGGGGGTGGTAAAGTGTGTGTGTGTGTGTGACAGGGGTCCCCACAGATTATAGATGTTGATGAGCATCTCCTCTCAGCTTGGAAACCATGTAATTGTCACCTTGCTCAAGTAGGGGAGAGGGGAGTGGGGTGAGATACGCCTTGGACAGCCACACTGAAAACCCGCAATCAAAGAAAAGGGAAAGGTAGAGAGACATGCAACAAGATAAAGAACAAGAAGGAAAAAAGAACAGTGGACCTGACTTAAAGAGAAATTATGCGGTGGACATCTTAGTGACCAAATGAAACAAATGTTCTTCAGGTGCGATTTACCGTACGAGCGCTGCAGTACATACAGTATGTATATATGAACTATACGTGTGTGCATTCAACCAAGTCAGTGTGTGAATGCCTGCTTGTGTGTTTGTGTGCGCGTGTGTGTGTGGGAAAAAAAAAAAACAGACAAACATTCAGGGTGAATTCCTATACATTTCATTGAGCCATGAATGTAACTAAATGTAACTAAATGTAAGACTTCCTGACTGTGTTAAATCCTGAGGTCTTTGATACTATACTGTAAATGCATATTGTTTGCAGTATATAAAGTTGGACTTGTCATATACAGTATTGTTTGGCTTTATCTTGTTTAATACAAAAAAGCAATGGCACATAAGCCAAACATAACTTAATTTAAACAATTTTGTTAAATTTCTATGGTGCAAACCGCAAAGCGGTCGAACCCTTCTCTGTTTGTTTGTTTTAGTTATTATTAATATTATTATTATTTGTTGTCTGCAGCGCCGGCTCAAATTCCCGTGAGCTGGACTGAGCTAGAAACATGGAACTTGGGGTAATAACTGCAAATGGTGTGCATGTGGTTCTATAGAAATATGAACCCAGTAATTAAGGCTTCAAAATGCAAACTTTGAAAGGCCACACCCTCCACACAGTAAATCCGATTGACTTGAAATTTCTCACGCAGGTACAGCTTAATGTGCTCTATAAAAAGCCTCAAGGACCACTAAGGTCCGCCTAGAAAATCTTATCGCCATTTTGAATTTGTTGAAAAACATAAAGCATGTCCATATCTCAATTCGATTTAAGTTATTGACCAATGAACTTTGAAAAGGGTTTGGCTCTGGACATAAATGAACACAAATCAGCAAGCGTAAGGCCAATCATCACAAAACTCACAGGGTATGTTCAGATATGTGCCCCAGATATACCTAGACAGTTTTATATACATACGCTACTAGGGGGCGCTACAAGCGCAAGATAGGTGACTGGCATTACACACATTTTACTTCAAATCACATATTCAGGGTCCAATCCTCTCAAATCTCTCAGGAAATGTCCTCATAAGTACCTGAAAAATGCTCTGAAAGGGGGGCGCTATTAATGCAAACAAACTGATATAGGCTATCATGGTATAAAACATAAATAAATGTTTGTCCAATCAACACAGAACTTCCAGGAAATGTCTACATAATGACCTCACACATACACAGCAAGTCTCATTCAAATTGACCACTAGGGGGTCCTTTAAATGCATAATAACTGGACGTGGAATGGCACAAATCAAGGTTTGAGCTTAGAATTGCAGCTTGCGACTTTATTAGCAATTTTTTTTGTGTTGGTCATCTGCTTTTCTCAAACTGCCGTGAGTTTGGACTGAGCTACATATCACACTGAATTGAAAATAAATGTTTTTGACAAATCAGTTGTTGGCATTTTAAACAAAGTGCACTGCTTGTCCAATCGTTACAAAGCTTGCAGGAAGTGTTTTATAATGACGTTGGACCACATGTGTGAAATGACTTTGAAGTTGCTATTGAGAAAAAAAGGTTTGAACCCGCGAATCGCTGCTTGTGGCCATATTTTTGCTTAAAATTTAGTAAACTAATTGCTTATGGACTATTGATGATAACAAGTATTCCATGAATAATCAATCTATTAATAATATTAGAGCTACAAGGATGAATTGAGTTAATTGATTAGTTGTCAACTAATGTATTAATCGCCAACTATTTTAATTTGAGTCATTTTCATGAAAAGAAGTAAACATTCTAAGATTTCAGCTTCTTAAATGTAAATATGTTCAAGTTCCTTCACTCCTCTGTGACAGTAAAGTGAATATCCTTGATTTGTGGATAAAATCAGACATTTGAGGACGTCATCTTGGGCTTTGGAAAACCCTGATTTGATGAAAACAACTTTATTTCACAATTTCCTGAGATTGTATAGAACAAATAACTAATTAATGAATAATTATTATCTTGATTAATCGAAAACATAATTGACAGAATGATCGAAAATGAAAATAATTGTTAGTTGCAGCTCTAAATAGCATTCATTTATTCAAATATATGAATGAATAAACAAAGAAAAAGATGTGTGCATCTACTAATTTTGTTCAGTGATACAGGAGGCTGAAGCATATCCCATCATGCATTGGGCACAAAGCTAGGACATTGGACATTTCTTTAGTCCATACTGAAAACTGTGTAGACAAGCACATTCACACCTACAGGCATTTAAAGTTTACAATTCACTGTATGTGCATGTCTTTGGACTGTGGGATGGAACATGATTACCCAGAGGAAATAAAAACCCATAAGAACCCAGTAGCTACAATATATGCATAGTTAAGTGTAAAGATGTTTTCCTGTGTGTTAATCATCAAATTGGCATGACAAAAACATACTTTTATTGGTTTTCTACTTCATTTCTGGGACCTTGTCCACTTGAAGAAGGATAACTCTGTCCCAAATGGGTTTCCATTTTTTAATGGAAGTACACTTTACACTTATATCAGAATATAGGTAGCTTTTACTAATAAAAAATGTGACTAATTAAGAATATGTATATGCACAGCACCGTGACAATAAGCAGTGTGTGTGTGTGTGTGTGTGTTGCCATACAGTCTTTCTATAATGTCTTACCGAAAGGCTAAAGATAAAGACAAACACTTATTTGTCTATATTGACTGTACTGCTCCACTGCCTCTCATTAGCTTCTATTAATCTATTTACCCTTCACAGTGCCCTAACACCATCCCCAGAACCCCCAGCCCTTGCCAAAACCAAAGTGACACTGGCTCCGCAGGCGAGTTTGGGAGGCCATGAGGTCATACCAATGATGGCACTAGCTGTCGACCGGTGAGATGTGGGGCCCGTAGGCGGAGGGGTGCTAGGTGCCTGCGAGGGAAGAGTGAAGGGAGTGTGCCGGGGGAAGTGAGACATTCATTAGGAGAGCCAAGCTGACGCTGTCACCCTCACCCTCGTCTGCTTCTAAGGAGCCTGCTCAGATACACGCCAGCCTCAGCTGCTAACAGACCGCGCTGTGCTTTGCACCAACACACACTGTTTGTGTGTGCATATACAGTATATGTGTGTGCAATTGAATGTTAAAATGTTGTTTTATGCTGTGAAACCCTGTCGCCCAAATGCTATTTTACCCACGCCAATGATAGAGTGGTTAGAGATGCAGATGCAGAGAGAGACAAACAGTGAGTCTATTATAAATCGGAAGTTCAAGTTCACGGTTCATCTGCTGAGGCCTTATGCTTATTTGAGGTGGTTCTGATGACAAATGAGACAAGCATGTTCCCTCAGTGATCTTGCACGCCTGTGAAAACAGAGCCCATTTTATTAGGCCTCTAATGCGATGAGAGGCCACGAGTCAATTACTGTGTACATATTCTTGTTAACGCTTCCTAATAATGAGCTAAAGTTAACATGAGGGTTTCACTTGATCCTTTTGACTCACAAAAAGGAAAACATTTTCCATTCTCTTAGTGCACCATCACTGATGCCTGATAAAAACTGATTAAAGAGGTGAGGGACATGGAGAATGTTTACTTCAAACTGTCAGGATGTCCTAGGCTTTTGTTTTTAATTTTTAATAAACAGTAGATGTGTCAAAGCTGTGCACATCACTGTGCTTTAATCCTATCATTAATCTGTAATAATAAGAAAGCTGTACATTAACATATTTTAAATTAAAGGGTCAATGCATGTTATTCTTACTTTTCTGAAGCAGTATATGAGGTAGTTAACGGTAGTGAGCAGAATATAATACATTTTCTGCATAAAATGGTGAGACTGTGCTGGTATTTGAAGGACCTTCCCTGCCCATAATGCATTGCTGCCCCAACAGACTTGCTTCACACCTGAGCCCACTCAAACTGACATTGTGTTGAGCCAGATCGGTAACACTAGCTAGGTGATGCTAAAAGGAGCCATTACTGTACAAACTCTTTATATGCATGTAAAGTAACTTACAACTCTTTTGCTAAAAATAAAGTAGAGGTTTAGCTTTTATTAGCAATTGTGGTTTATGTTGGTTTTGGCTTGTTACCTTTCTTTAGAGGCATAAACTTGAGGATGGACATACAACTGTTTCTCTACACTTAGCAATTAACACATTTCTATATCAACACTGTTTACTTGCAGCACTTTGCAAAGTTTCCTGATTGCTTTGACATCTTTACTCTGTTGGAATAGTCTTGGTCCTACAGTGTTGTCTGTCTGGCACCCTTTAAAAGGGCCCCTTAATCTTCATTTTGCTTTGTGTTTTGGTGGACCTGGTAGTCATAAATTTCAAAACAGTGAAAAAAGTTTTCAAAAATTATTTATTTTAGAATGTATTTGTTTGATATCAATGAGCAAGTTATACAAGTTGCTGAATACAACTGGACATTAACTTGTATTTAAGTGATTAACTAATTATTTTGGAGTTGGACCAGGAATTATTGTGAAACACATAGCGCTAGGTAAATAAACTAAATTCTGTGTCTCTGTTTCGGTAGAAGATTGTAGTTACTGGTGAATAAAAATGGAAAGGTTAACTGTGACGGGTACCAACTCCTGCATGTAAGTCAGACAAGTTACGCCACCATCCACCACCCCGGCCTTCACCACGCTCCGCCTCACTACATACTGTATAGGGCACGCTACTTCCTGAACTGGCACTGAAGGTTGGCATTAGACATAAATGAAGAGGTCCAAAATTGTATGTATAAACTACTATGGATGTAGTTTCTAGTAAAAGTGGTCTAACCCAGAATGAATAAATCAGTGCAGCACTGGAATATGTCTAAATGACTACACCCCCAATGATACAATACAACCAATACACACACCATGCTAAAGTTCATACAAAGCTAATCACTTACAGCAGTTACAGTAGCAGCAGTCACTATACACAAATTATCTCACATTATTCATCATTATATGTAGTCTCTAGTAAGACTAAATTAATTTTGCAATGCAACTGAGTAATGGTTGGAAAGGTTGAGATTCTCAAATGAGATGAAGACAAATTAATGTAGCAACTCCTTCCTAAAACTGGGTATTTGACAGTTTTAAAAAGTTTAGAGGATGCTGTCTTCACACGTTTTTGTTTGGAGAATTGCACTATTCAATGTGTTCGATTATCCAGAATATTGTGCCAGTCTCTGCTTGTCACCTTTTTTAATAATTTGACTCTTTTTAAGAATGATAAAATTCCCTTTCTGCTCATTGTGTTTCAATAACACTGTATTTTGGAATATAGAATACACAATGGAAATAAGATAATGATTTCCAATGCATTATATTTTAATTCATTCCAAATGAGGTTGATCTTTGCCAAATTAGGTTATGAGAACCCCTGGCTTTGCTCATTTGTTTTAATTAAACAGAAGAGTAGAGGTGAGAGAAAACAGCACTGGCAAGTTGTTAGTGTAATTAAAGATGAATTCCAGAATATTACTTGTGTGTGATACTAACTCTAATGTTTGGCAGAGATATACATAATAATAATTTAGCATAAAACCTGTCATAGGCACCCCATATCCTATTCATTAAGCATTAGCAGTGCTTCAAGGACCCCAATTCATGTGTCACTCTTCTTGTCGAAAATATGTTTTCATATGAGGATAAACCTAGGGCAACTGTTGTGTGTGTTGAGGCAGTTATTGTTGAGGTGAATACTTTAGTGTGCTGACATGACAGAACAAGGTCTAACAGTGTGATTTAGAAGTTCAGTTGAAAAGATTACTAGACAGGAATCACACCATGTAACACACCACAACACGTGTCAGCTACACAAAGATCAGCCTAATGTATGTTATTTTCCCCTCCTCTGACTCAAACTCAAATCTGATATGCATGTAATATGACCAATATAGGCATATATGCGTTTATGTATACAACACACATTCAAATATACAGGTACCTATTAGGTCCAACGTGTCTGTGAGTAATTACATTTATAAACGGTATAACAAGTTGTAACAGCAAAAGCGTTTTGAGAGAAATGTGATGTTAGCTAAATTACATTTATTAGCAACATAATGAGGAAATTGTCTTCCAAGATGCTAAATGTGAATACCGTATGGATGTGCCAAATGTACACTAACAATGCCTTTCATTCAATTTCCCTACAATATATATAGTACTTTCATTTGGGTACTTGCCAATACCAAGTACCAATACGAGTACTTAATCCCTCTGGGGTCCGAGGGTGTTTTCAAACACACAGATGATTTTGGCCTTCTCTGATATTGTTGTCAATTAGAACAAAGCAGTTTTTTTCAAAGTACCATGTAGGCCTTTACAATTAATCATTATAAAATCACAATCTCAATTCACCCTGTTCACGATTTAAATGATTTTGATTTTTTTTTTATTAAAAAAAACAATTTAATGACTTTGGTTCTTATTTAATTTTACGAGCCTAATGCATCACAAACTCTACTACTTTCTTCTGTGAGTTTTAAACATACTGTATAAATAGGTTTTAAAGCGCTCCCAAGCGCTGCAATGCCCTCCCTTCTCTTCATTGAGGCCTCTGTACACAGGCTTGTGGTGATGCGTAATGTGCTATAGGTGCCAAAAAAAAAATCTATTTTTGGTTAAATTTATCGACTAAATATCCTTAGTTTTCATCTTTGTCAATGTCTTTCATAGAGCAAATAACATATCTTTCTGACCATGACTTTTCCTGTAGACATGTATAGTTTCCAACTGGGAACTCCGAAATTCCGACATTCCATGTAAAATTGAACACAAACAATAGTCCGTGCCCTTGTCTGGCCTCATGGCAGTCCTAAAAGTCGGATGAAAGCAGCAGAGTCCTATTTGATTATGACAGTCAGCTAAAAGCAAGTGCCTTGCAGTGTAAGGTGGTAATATATGTGGACAGTTTATTACAGAGAAACATCCCACGAATTAGAAAGTAGCTTACATTTGAGAAAAACAGAAGGAGGCTAGCCTAGCGTACCTTAACAAAGTAAAGGAGAACGCCAAGCCCCCTTTCCCCGAAACAGAAGCTAACCCCGGTAACATTACGGTCATGGATGTATGGATACTTAGGGCCAGCAGCATGACGGAGACCACCGCAGGACAGAGAACCCTACAGGCTGCTTTCACCGGCGACATGAGAGCTGGTTAGTAAATACGCAGGAACACCAAAAGTGGGGGGAAGCAAGGGTTAATATGTGTATTGATACTGGGATATCAACACAACTATGTGAGTCAATTGACTTAAAAAATTCAACCCTTTACTCAAACCAAAGTTCAAAACACCTGTTGAGTCTGATTACTGTTTAGGTTTCTCTCCTGGAACACGTCAAACACATTCTGCACTTACTGCGGCGTCTTGTTGACGGTTTACATACAGTATCTGTGCTCATCATCCTCATCATCATCATCATATGAACACTGTATGTACTGGTGTTATTGTTGAATTCATATTTCTAAAATTGTATATTTTTGTTGAGTTATTATTACACAATACTTTTCCTGACCTTTTCGAATCCCCCGACAAATAACCCATGTTACAACAAAGACTAAACTAATAGAAACTAAACTAAAACTAAGCATTTTCAAAAAATAAATAAACTAAACTAGCAAACCCACTTTAAAAACTAATTAAAACTAAACTGAATTTGAAATCAAAACGAAATAAAAATAAAAACTAATGAAAAATGCAAAACTATAATAACCTGGTTTGGTACTGCCAATTTATTTTGTTTTGTCATGGTCAAAAAAAGCGTAGCACAGAACCATGATATCACTTCTAAGCAAAAAAATCATGATTCGTATTTTTCCCTGAATTGTGCAGGCCTAGTACCATGCCTATTAAAAGCTCAGTGCCTGGGCTTGGACATTTCTCCAGACTAGTGTCGATAAAATAATCATAATTCCTGATACCAAAAATGAGTGTTTAGAAAGAATGAAGAACGCAAAGTCAATTCTCGTGCATATTAAAGTAGTAGAGCCCGAGCGAATATCGGCGGACCAATATTAGGCATTTCAGTATCGCATTTATAAAGGCAGAATTAAAAATGTATTAATTAATTTTAAAAAATAATATTTATCAGAATAATTT
Source organism: Etheostoma perlongum (assembly GCA_026937815.1). Taxonomy (NCBI): domain Eukaryota; kingdom Metazoa; phylum Chordata; class Actinopteri; order Perciformes; family Percidae; genus Etheostoma; species Etheostoma perlongum. The sequence goes on along the minus strand of CM049375.1, from coordinate 19,106,001 downwards.
TTAATGACAAATAAATGATTCTGATAAATTAATATTTAAATTATAAAAACGGACTGTCAACCATTTTATGAGCATTGTTTGCAAGGTTTGTCCACCAGAGGGCGCTCGGCAACGTCCCTGTTGTGTTTTTGTTCTAAGGATTTTGAACATGAAGGATGTTTCATTTCTTAAGTTTGTATTTTTACATATTTTATTTATCAGAACATTAATATATTTTGATGTTCCTCTGTTCTGTTGTGACAAAAAACACATTATTATCATATTATTTTAATGAGAACTCATAAATAACTACAAATAACTAATGTTAGGGAAATCTGTTTTGTGAAACGCGTTTCTGGATTTAAAAATATAAAAATATATATATATATATATGGTGGCTATATATATATATATATATATATATATATATATATATATATATATATATATATATATATATATATATATATATATATATATATATATTGGCCGTTATATCGTCATATCGGAACTGTGCTGAGTGCCAAGAAGAACATGTAGAAAATGAGGGGAAAAGAGATGATGGTGTAACAAAAATGTTAAACAAATCCAAGTTGGGTAGGTCATTCCTGGAGAGAGAAAATGATGTGCAGAGACCACCCATTGTAGCTTTAGAACTCCAATTGTTGACCATGGCTGAAATATATGGGCTACATTATCCTTGAGTAGGATACAGGATATTGGGTTTAGAGTTCACAGAGTGAAACAGTAATGACACAGCAATCTGCCTACAGCATTAGAGCATTGTCTGTAAGCTAAATAAATCAAGTCAATCATCATGCCACACTATGTTGAAAGTGATGAATTTAAGCTGAGATTAAAAGAAATGAATACATGAAAAAAAGATTGTGCTGACATGACAGAACAAGGTCTAACAGTGTGATTTAGAAGTTCAGTTGAAAAGATTACTAGACAGGAATCACACCATGTAACACACCACAACACGTGTCAGCTACACAAAGATCAGCCTAATGTATGTTATTTTCCCCTCCTCTGACTCAAACTCAAATCTGATATGCATGTAATATGACCAATATAGGCATATATGCGTTTATGTATACAACACACATTCAAATATACAGGTACCTATTAGGTCCAACGTGTCTGTGAGTAATTACATTTATAAACGGTATAACAAGTTGTAACAGCAAAAGCGTTTTGAGAGAAATGTGATGTTAGCTAAATTACATTTATTAGCAACATAATGAGGAAATTGTCTTCCAAGATGCTAAATGTGAATACCGTATGGATGTGCCAAATGTACACTAACAATGCCTTTCATTCAATTTCCCTACAATATATATAGTACTTTCATTTGGGTACTTGCCAATACCAAGTACCAATACGAGTACTTAATCCCTCTGGGGTCCGAGGGTGTTTTCAAACACACAGATGATTTTGGCCTTCTCTGATATTGTTGTCAATTAGAACAAAGCAGTTTTTTCAAAGTACCATGTAGGCCTTTACAATTAATCATTATAAAATCACAATCTCAATTCACCCTGTTCACGATTTAAATGATTTTGATTTTTTTTTTTTATTAAAAAAAACAATTTAATGACTTTGGTTCTTATTTAATTTTACGAGCCTAATGCATCACAAACTCTACTACTTTCTTCTGTGAGTTTTAAACATACTGTATAAATAGGTTTTAAAAGCGCTCCCAAGCGCTGCAATGCCCTCCCTTCTCTTCATTGAGGCCTCTGTACACAGGCTTGTGGTGATGCGTAATGTGCTATAGGTGCCAAAAAAAAAATCTATTTTTGGTTAAATTTATCGACTAAATATCCTTAGTTTTCATCTTTGTCAATGTCTTTCATAGAGCAAATAACATATCTTTCTGACCATGACTTTTCCTGTAGACATGTATAGTTTCCAACTGGGAACTCCGAAATTCCGACATTCCATGTAAAATTGAACACAAACAATAGTCCGTGCCCTTGTCTGGCCTCATGGCAGTCCTAAAAGTCGGATGAAAGCAGCAGAGTCCTATTTGATTATGACAGTCAGCTAAAAAAGCAAGTGCCTTGCAGTGTAAGGTGGTAATATATGTGGACAGTTTATTACAGAGAAACATCCCACGAATTAGAAAGTAGCTTACATTTGAGAAAAACAGAAGGAGGCTAGCCTAGCGTACCTTAACAAAGTAAAGGAGAACGTCAAGCCCCCTTTCCCCGAAACAGAAGCTAACCCCGGTAACATTACGGTCATGGATGTATGGATACTTAGGGCCAGCAGCATGACGGAGACCACCGCAGGACAGAGAACCCTACAGGCTGCTTTCACCGGCGACATGAGAGCTGGTTAGTAAATACGCAGGAACACCAAAAGTGGGGGGAAGCAAGGGTTAATATGTGTATTGATACTGGGATATCAACACAACTATGTGAGTCGATTGACTTAAAAAATTCAACCCTTTACTCAAACCAAAGTTCAAAACACCTGTTGAGTCTGATTACTGTTTAGGTTTCTCTCCTGGAACACGTCAAACACATTCTGCACTTACTGCGGCGTCTTGTTGACGGTTTACACAGCAGTATCTGTGCTCATCATCCTCATCATCATCATCATATGAACACTGTATGTACTGGTGTTATTGTTGAATTCATATTTCTAAAATTGTATATTTTTGTTGAGTTATTATTACACAATACTTTTCCTGACCTTTTCGAATCCCCCGACAAATAACCCATGTTACAACAAAGACTAAACTAATAGAAACTAAACTAAAACTAAGCATTTTCAAAAAATAAATAAACTAAACTAGCAAACCCACTTTAAAAACTAATTAAAACTAAACTGAATTTGAAATCAAAACGAAATAAAAATAAAAACTAATGAAAAATGCAAAACTATAATAACCTGGTTTGGTACTGCCAATTTATTTTGTTTTGTCATGGTCAAAAAAAGCGTAGCACAGAACCATGATATCACTTCTAAGCAAAAAAAAATCATGATTCGTATTTTTCCCTGAATTGTGCAGGCCTAGTACCATGACTTTTTACTATTAAAAGCTCAGTGCCTGGGCTTGGACATTTCTCCAGACTAGTGTCGATAAAATAATCATAATTCCTGATACCAAAAATGAGTGTTTAGAAAGAATGAAGAACGCAAAAGTCAATTCTCGTGCATATTAAAGTAGTAGAGCCCGAGCGAATATCGGACCAATATTAGGCATTTCAGTATCGCATTTATAAAGGCAGAATTAAAAATGTATTAATTAATTTTAAAAAATAATATTTATCAGAATAATTTTTAATGACAAATAAATGATTCTGATAAATTAATATTTAAATTATAAAAACGGACTGTCAACCATTTTATGAGCATTGTTTGCAAGGTTTGTCCACCAGAGGGCGCTCGACAACGTCCCTGTTGTGTTTTTGTTCTAAGGATTTTGAACATGAAGGATGTTTCATTTCTTAAGTTTGTATTTTTACATATTTTATTTATCAGAACATTAATATATTTTGATGTTCCTCTGTTCTGTTGTGACAAAAAACACATTATTATCATATTATTTTAATGAGAACTCATAAATAACTACAAATAACTAATGTTAGGGAAATCTGTTTTGTGAAACGCGTTTCTGGATTTAAAAATATAAAAATATATATATATATATATGGTGGCTATATATATATATATATATATATATATATATATATATATATATATATATATATATATATATATATATATATATTGGCCGTTATATCGTCATATCGGATTTTTAAATAACCAAATATTTGTATCGGCCTTAAAAATCATTTATTGGTCAGGCTCTATTAAATAGCCATGTGGATTTACTGATCCAGCGGAGAGGATGGTTTGTTTACCCCAGCAGCTAAATTCACAAGATTTTGTCCAAATTTGAAGAGTTGTGGCAAACTATAACAGTTAAAACAGTTAGACTACACACCGAGAGCTTTTGTTTAAGCCTGTTTGTGAAAAAATAAAGTCGATATTTACAGAATAGCGCTGTGGTTGTTAAAACAGCGCTGTATAGAAACCGCATGCAGACAGAGCAGATTGAAGTATCGCCTTCTTCATGTTTTTGCCCGTTAAGCTGCTTTCGAAACATGGTTTCTGTGATGTGGTGACATCTGGGAATCTCTTGGTGCCAGTACACCGAGAAAACGTAGAAACCCAGCATTATTAACTACTGAGAATGGATGGTTGTCAAGTGCATTCATGCATTGGGCAAGAGCCTAGAGCCTTTTCACAGCCAAAAAGTTCCAAACGGCTGACATTACTCCTCTTCCGTCGCCTATACCTGCTTGACAGTATTGGGTGTGGCAGTATCAGAGTCATTTTATGACTACAAGTACTGTACATGCGCATGGCATCGGTATGGGTACATCCCTATAAGGCACTCAAAGCACTTTATCAGGATTAAAGAAAGGGTTAGGGTTAAAACAGTCAACAGGGACTTAAAGCAAGAACAGCTTGTTTCATTTATTAAAATTTAACCAAAATGTTATTTTTCCCTGACCTTAACCAAAATGCTTTTGCTGCTTAAAATCTATGTAGCAATTCCATTTTCCACCAAACTGTAATTGACAGAAGAATGTGAGTACATGTAATTTCTATTATAAAAAGGTATGGACAGACTTGTTTCTTGAAGGAAAAGTTAGCTTTTTATTGAACCACACTGCATTCAGATCTGGTTTTAGAATCATAATAGGAAGCTATAAAGCATGACATCTTTTGTTCATAAATGTTTGTGATTCTAACTTTTGATCTATATTTGGGGTTGGTTTTATTATATTAAGATCCAATTAGATTTATTATGCATCTTGATCATTTTGCATCACCAACATGAAAAACTCCTCAGGCATGTTCAGTGAGCCTTTTTTCCCCCATTCCACCTGAATGCTTAATTACCTAAATGAACTCATTACTTCACTGGACTAATTTAACTCTTTGTCCAAGGTCAAGTCTGACAGAGATTTAAAGTGACTAGTCTGTAGGCCTGGGAGACAAGGAACTGTGCTGAGTGCCAAGAAGAACATGTAGAAAATGAGGGGAAAAGAGATGATGGTGTAACAAAAATGTTAAACAAATCCAAGTTGGGTAGGTCATTCCTGGAGAGAGAAAATGATGTGCAGAGACCACCCATTGTAGCTTTAGAACTCCAATTGTTGACCATGGCTGAAATATATGGGCTACATTATCCTTGAGTAGGATACAGGATATTGGGTTTAGAGTTCACAGAGTGAAACAGTAATGACACAGCAATCTGCCTACAGCATTAGAAATAAATCAAGTCAATCATCATGCATTGTCTGTAAAAGCTAAATAAATCAAGTCAATCATCATGCCACAATCATTCATTCAAAACAGTTGAAAGTGATAAACAGAATTTAAAAGCTGAGATTAAAAACAAAGAAATGAATACATGAAAAAAAGATTTGGTCAAAATAAATATTGTATGGATATGTCATGGTCTTAAAAACATGCCAAGTGCTTTGTACTTGGACTAATCTCATGAAGCAATTAATAAGATGTCAGTTTCTCTCTTTTATCTTAATGGATCATGCGTACAGCTGTAGCAGGAAAAATATACTGTGAGTCCTCCAACAAGTATCTTGGGACCACGTCACACTGTTTTTTTCCCTCCTTGTTTTTTGTTGTTGTTTTCTTTTGTTTTTTGGCCTGCATTCTGCATAATAAACAACACTGCTAGGTTTTGTTTGTGGCTACATCACAAAACAGTTGTAAGTCATGAATGAAAGATATTTTGCATTTTGTCTCGTTGCTTTGGGCAGGATGAGTATGATGGATAGGCCTACAGTGTAGGGGACAAATGAGTGAAAGAACATGGGGAGAGGCATACTAACGATTATGCCCTTACAACTGCACTGGTGCCCCCCCAAAAAAAAACATTTTAAAATATATAACTATTATACATTTGCAGGTATTAATAGTAACAAAGCTTCTGATTAAAATCTCAATGGCATTATTTCTTGTATTATTTGCTTTAATATATGTACGGTACTTCATGTTTTGCAAGCAAATCGGGCCCTCTGCTCTCTCCATCTCCTATCTGGCGCCGCTCGACTCCTGTTCCCGGGGACCATGGGGAAGGACAAGTCCTGGCTGTCCTGGCTCTTGACAGAGGAGATAAATCACTCAGCACACCAGAGGATAGCCTTCCAGTCGGCAAGCTGGGAACTTCATTATCCCGCCCCTGCCACACATTACCATGCAGATCGTCACTGATTGGACCGGCGCAGTGGTGTTTGCAGCCTACTTCTGTCACCGCCAAAGGAGTCTCAGATCTGTCTCAATGTTGAGAAGAGGAGAAGAGAAAAGGAAATGATTGTAGATAGAAAAGGAGAGGTGGAAGTGACTGGTGATATTAAAATAGGCAGATTTTAAGAGGAAATGGGAAAATTTCATTCAATACAGGGGTATTTGGTAAAAACATTGCTGCACACACAAGTTGGTTTCGGTTGACGTCTGCAATACTTCAAGCAAGCATATTCAGTGTAAATTCCACTATGTTGTAGTTTCCTTAGGCAAAGAGAGGCCCAGGGAAACCACAATTTGTACTTTTTTGCTCACACTATTCTGCATCAACACTTTCACTCTAACACCTTGTATGTTTTGAAAAAGAGTAATTTTCTTAACCACAAACCACCCATCTTGAGAGCTCATGATTTATTTATAGACATCAAACTTACATGATCTATAGAACACAAGAAATATTAAATTATAACTGCTTCCTTTGCATTTCTATGTTATTTAATGTAATTAAATAAATATAACTTTGCTTTCTTAATTTTTTAGAGGGTTCAGTGAAAACTAACATTGTTTTACAAAACAGGATGTGGTTATGGCCAGTTAAAGTTAATGAAGATGTATAAATATATAAAGAGCAAGATATAGACTAGAGATAGAATGTACAGTCAGTGTGTGTGGTCCTGAGGCACACAGTAATATGATCCATGCTTGTCTTTGGAGTTAGCATGTGGGGATTGGTGCTCTCCCATTACATACTGCATGCACCAAACTATACAGCAGAGATAAGCATAACTAGCCATGTACTTGTCAAAAATAGTTTAATTACAGAGTATTTAATTACTCTGGTTCTGCATTTAAAAACATATTATAAACTCATGGGACTGTTGTCTACGTTTATATACCGGTATACATTTTTAACTATTGGAGACATCCACTGTGATTTAACTTGTGTATTGCACCCTGAGTTCAATGGGGCCAGCCTGGCTGTATGCTGTAAGTTTACATATTTTTCATCTCTCTAAATCATTTCCATTTACTGGGCATCAAGCTGGATCACTGCATTGATGAGCTGTAACCTGATCACATTGAGCCATTTCTTGGCTCCCTACCAGTGAAAAACACTAGAGACAAAAGGATAAAGATGCAAAATATCGGGTAATATCAGAGAGGGGAAAATGTAACATCAAGAATGTAGTAAATTGTAGATATGTATTTACAAGTGAAAAATAGATATTAAAAAATTTAGGAATTGAGTCAGTAAACATGTTGTCAAAGGTAACAAAAAGAATTAAGTCAGTCAACCAATCATGCAGTGTGAAAGATTTACATTGTGTATATACAGTGGAAAAGTAGATTAATTAACTGTACTGTCCTGCAGTACTTGTCCTGGTAGGCTATTTGCAGTATATTAAATCGTTTTGGACCTAATTATTTTGCACTGAAATGACTCGTCTGTCGGCTCTGACAGCGCTGCATCAGCCTCATATCCTGAGACATAAAGTCGAAAATTCCTTCCGTGATATTATTTTAGTGTTTGGATGATAGAGGCTTAACATCCAGCGTGGTGTGGGTGTGTCTGGGGAATGCTACCGTCGTTGCGGGTGGGTCCGCCGGTAGTTATAAAACCATTATTAGACTATGAAATATGCCAACTCTGATATGTTCATACAGCCTACTCCAAACAGACAGGGCAACCTAACGCAGACAGGTTAGCTTACCGTTTTTAGGTGATACGCCATGTTTGTAGTCCAGCTGTGATATGCAAACTGTTGGATGCAAACTTTGCATTCAACTTTTTTCCGTTATCTATTTCTGTAAAATGCTGCCACACTGCCGATGTCTTCGACATGGTAGGAGGAGGACTGACTGTAAATTAAACACTCACAATTAAATAAATATTCAGCAAACCATCAGACGAAGGCTTTCTAGTTCTTTCTTCAATCTGTCTCCGGTGGGTTGGGCTAATCCAAAAAAGGTGAAAATAAGGGGGGTGTTCTGAAGACAGACTGTTACCTGTGAAACAGGGGTCCTCTGTAAACACCCCCATTAGCAATTAGTGCTTTCCTCCCATAGACGGTAACGGTCTATGCTTCCACCTAATGAAATAACACTGCAAAAAATCGACCAATCAGAATTTTGGTCAGAACGTATCGACCAATAAATCGACCAGTCGACTGGGAGGTTACAGCCCTAGTGGTATTCATCTGGTCTCTAATCTGAGCTGCTGTTAACTTTTAATTTCTGAGGCTGGTGACTCAGATGAATTTATCCTCAGCAGCAGAGGTGACTCTTGGTCTTCCTTTCCTGGGGCGGTCCTCATGTGAGCCAGTTTCGTTGTAGCGCTTGATGGTTTTACAACTGCACTTGGGGACACATTCAAAGTCGCAATTTTCCGTACTGACTGACCATCTATTCTTAAAGTAATGATGGCCACTTGTTTCTCTTTACTTAGCTGATTGGTTCTTGCCATAATATGAATTTTAACAGTTGTCCCATAGGACTGTCGGCTGTGTACAGTGAGGAAAATAAGTATTTGAACACCCTGCTATTTTGCAAGTTCTCCCACTTAGAAATCATGGAGGGGTCTGAAATTGTCATCGTAGGTGCATGTCCACTGTGAGAGACATAATCTAAAAAAAAAATTCAGAAATCACAATGTATGATTTTTTAAACTATTTAGTTGTATGATACTGCTGCAAATAAGTATTCGAACACCTGAGAAAATCAATGTTAATATTTGGTACAGTAGCCTTTGTTTGCAATTCCAGAGGTCAAACGTTTCCTGTAGTTTTTCACCAGGTTTGCACACACTGCAGAAGGGATTTTGGCCCACTCCTCCACACAGATCTTCTCTAGATCAGTCTAGGTCAATGAGAAACATGGAGTTTGAGCTCCCTCCAAAGATTCTCTATTGGGTTTAGGTCTGGAGACTGGCTAGGCCACACCAGAACCTTGATATGCTTCTTACAGAGCCACTCCTTGGTTATCCTGGCTGTGTGCTTCGGGTCAATGTCATGTTGGAAGACCCAGCCTTGACCCATCTTCAATGCTCTAACTGAGGGAAGGAGGTTGTTCCCCAAAATCTCGCAATACATGGCCCCGGTCATCCTCTCCTTAATACAGTGCAGTCGCCCTGTCCCATGTGCAGAAAAACACCCCCAAAGCATGATGATTTCTAAGTGGGAGAACTTGCAAAATAGCAGGGTGTTCAAATACTTATTTTCTCACTGTATCAACCTGACTTCTGCACAACACAACTGATGGTCCCAACCCCATTAATAAGGCAAGAAATTCCACTAATTAACCCTGACAAGGCACACTTGTGAAGTGAAAACCATTTCAGGTGACTACCTCATGAAGCTCATTGAGAGAGCACCAAGGGTTTGCAGCACTATCAAAAAAGAAAAGGGTGGCTACTTTGAAAAAACTAGAATATAAGACATGTTTTCAGTTTTTTTCACACTTTTTTGTTAAGTACATAATTCCACATGTGTTCATTCATAGTTTTGATGCCTTCAGTGATAATCTACAATGTAAATAGTCATGAAAATAAAGGAAACGCATTGAATGAGAACGTGTGTCCAAACTTTTGGCCTGTACTGTGTGTGTGTGTGTGTGTGTGTGTGTGTGTGTGTGTGTGTGTGTATGTATATATACAGTATATATATATATATATATATATATATATATATATATATATATATATATATATATATATATACATACATACATATACATACATACAACGAAACCAACATGTATCTGACCACCAGCGATAATCACTGAGGTACAAAGTTATTAGATGTGTTACAGCTTTAGGTTTTTAGCAAGACACCTCAGTAAAAGAGATGGACCGTCAGGCTGTGGATGTCAAGGGCGACAGCGGAGAATTGTGTTATCTCAGAGTCGGGGGATGTGCAGGAGTTCCAGGTGTTCTTCACAAGATTAAATGTGACATCTGAAATTAGCAAAAGTTTAAATCCACACTTCCAAACCATGGGGTGAGTGCAAATGAAACAGAGAGGAGAGTGTGACTCCTCCACCTCTCAATCTCCAGTTCTCACTGCTGTCAGCATATGTCAGTTAGCTTCTGCCTGAGCTGCTACCTCTCTCCTGCCTCTGACACCAACTTATAATAATATTCTGTAATCAGATATTAGCAGAAGAGTGCATTGACTACTACAAGGTTCCATCCGTTCTACCTACTCTTCATATTTTCCCTCCACCTTAAACTTGTGTATGCCCTCCCCATTTCCCCCCCTGTCTAACCCTTCCCTCCCCCAGTCCAGGTCTTGTGTGTTGGAGGATCCCCAGGGTGTGTGTGGGCTAATTAGGGTGAGGCAGATTGGAGGGAAACACAGGTGTTAGCCAGACCGTACTCGCTTGTACAGAGTAATGACTGTACCGAAGCCCCTCATCCCACCACCCTCCCCCCAGGGTAATTTGTCGTTCCTCTGTATAGCCATGCATCTCTCTGCTCCACTTCTGTTTACTTTTCATTAATTAATTTTATTTGGTTATTTGTTAGCCTTATTTATGGCCCACACAAATATCAGCGCCATTAGAAGGGAGATGCAACGACAGCTTTGTCACTGTGGTCCTTACCTGTGCCGCGAGGGTTAGAACTGTTGATGTCTCTTTATCAGGTCAAGGTGGTCTGTTAATGTGTGTGTTCATGTGTGTGCTGCTGTGTTAGCACAAGCTTTGTTTTACATCAGCCGCCAGACATATTGTACTCTCACTCCTACTTTGTTTCTCTGTTGCCTCACTGTTTATTGCTTCTAACAAACCGACACTCATATATCACATTTCAAATGTGAAATAATACAAATCTCTCTTTAGTGATTTTGAAATACCTCTACTAATCTGATTGGACATGACTGTGGAGATCTCAAGAAGAGAAAAAACGGAGCAGGAGAACATTCTTCTGCTTCTTACTTCTGATTATTAAATGATGACTAAGGCTCTTAGTAAATAATTTAAGAGCACAAATCGACAGAGAGTTGAAGTAACAGACAGTAAAAAGAAAAGCAGAAAGGGTGAGTGATGGGAGGAGTGTGCAAAAAGAAATTGTTGAGATAACTGTGAGATCAACAGAGAGAGGATGAAAAGGGGAAAAGAGAGAACACGCTACTGCTAAGTGCATAAGTGGCAATATGCACCCAGTGAGGTGGAACTGATCCTGGTGAGAGAATATTGTCCTAGGTCAAGCCGAGTCAGAATCACTTGGGTGACTGTTGCTCACTAGAGCAGAGCACAGCTGAGGGAGAAAGCGGGTGCAACACTGAGTCAGCGCCATTTTACCACTTACTCGGTAGAAAACACACTCTGTGCTACCATCATGATATGAAAGATATTCCTCAAAGCAACTATGTTATTTAGTTATTCATTTCCTTCCTAAATGACTTTCTACCTCACACTGATGATGCAGTGCCAAGACATATTGGCCGCATGTTATCACATTTCGATCGATTACATGCATCAGAGTGTCACACACACACACACACACACACACACAATAGTCTTGCATTGTCAGATCTATCTCCATAGCACTGTGAAGCAAGGTCTGGTTATGGCAATCACAAGTTTGATAAGCGATGGAGGCACTGCAAAATCTCTGCAAAAGTCTCACATTACTGTACACAATACAGTAATGTGAGCTGTTTAGCTGAATTAGCTAAATACACGGTTTGAAGTAAAATGCTTTTAAGAGTGTATCACTGTGTGTACTTTGTCCATAGCAATACCTCCAATAGATCCCAAAACATCCCAGTTAGATAGTAAATGCTGTAAACATTTAATCTGTAAATCTCTATAATCAATTCCCCGAAAGAACCAAGTAGGTCTGCCTTATTGCATGATCCAAATGTTCTTCAAATCTTTCCATATTCAGGTTTGTAGATTGCTAGATTGAAGTTTATTGTATTTTTTTCGTAGTGAAGGGACTTTGAGAACGGCAACACACAGAGAGCGGAAGGTGAGGGTCAAAGCCTGACATCTGGTGCGTGGATGTAAGGCTTAATCCTGGAAATGTACTTCCATTGATCCAGTCAACACGCACAATACAGCACGCAGTGTGGAATGTCTATATTTGCTACAACAAATTAAAATTAAAAAAGTGATGGCAGACATCCAATATTTAAAATGACTAAAAGCTTTCACAGAAGGCCACTCACTAATACATAATAAAAGCTCACACAGCTGATCTTAATTTACAATAAACCAACTTGAGGGAAAGATCATAATTTGGGCTTGATTAAGTAGTGAAACATCTCAGCTAGGGTTAACATGTTTACTTTGTTCAGGTAAGGGGAGCCTCGTCCCAATGGTTACAATAATATAATAACAATAAACACTTGGTTAAGTTAATATAAAAGATAACAACATTGACTCGTGGTTGGATACAATGGCCAGCAAGAGGGCTTTGTTCCCTTGAACATAAATATATCATTGTTGGCACTTGTTTCAGATGTACATTTAGCTGACTGAGAACGATTGCTGTACTGAGGCCGTGGTAGCTGGCATCACCTGAAGCTGGGGAAAGAGACACGGGTGTCCTGTGGCTCATAGAAAGATCATTAGTTTGGTATGGCTTCTCCTAGGGCTGCACGATTATGGCCAAAATGATAATCACGATTATTTTGATCAATATTGTGATCACGATTAATTATCACGATTATTTGTCGATTTTAACCAAAACTAATTTTATAGTCACATAGGCCATTTAGAACGGCTTTTACATCCATATTATGCTACATTCCTCTTATGTTGAAGTTGTATGTTGTACATACATACAGCAACACATGTAAATGAAAATTATCTGAAATAAATAGCCTAGGATATAAAAAAAAAGTATCTATATTAGAAACTTTGTTTAATTCCTTCACTTGTTTCCAACAAAAACTGATTAAAAGAGCTAGGGAGAGAGGGGGAGTGTGATGGACGTACTCACAGACAAACGGCTGTTCTATTATTTGCCTTTTCCCCACCTAGACATTATGTCCACATTACTGATTTATGCACTGATTTATCTAAAATCTAAGTGTGAAGATATTTTGTTAAAGCACCAACTGTTAACCCTAAAATATTGCAGCATTATCAATATTGAGGTATTTGGTCAAGAATATCGTGATATCCGATTTTTGCCCAGCCCTAGTCTCAAGGAGGTACAGGATGATAAAATAGCTAATAGTCAAGCAATACAACAACCTCTGCTCCTCAAACTGATTTGTCAATTGTCTGAATTAAAATGTCCTCTCAAAAATGTTGTCGAATTGTCCTCTCTTTCCATGCTGTGGCACAATTCTGCAACTTTGTTTAATCCTCTTAAAAAATTCCCAAGGGCCCATTGTAACACATTTACCAAGTATCAGTACAAACGTATTGCATTAATGAAACAAATCACCATATCTAAGCATTTCCCACTGAGTAATTCATTATTTAATTGAAGCCATTTAGTTTGTACTGTCAAACAATGGAGGTGATAATAATGAGGTGAATTACAATACATAAAAAAACAACATAGTCATTCAATACAGAAGGAGATGGGGGGGTTATCTGAATACCAGTGGGTTAGAAGAACAACAATAGTCACTGGTGACTAACATTTCCAAGTATACAAAGCACAGCATCAATAACATCTAAAAAAAGCAGCAAAATGATGAAAATCTACAAATACCCACAATAAAGTGCAAAGTGACCAGCCATGTTGAATACATGATCAACACTTCTTCCATCATAACACAATTTGTCCACATCAGCGGCATAGACATCATCATTATCCTAATCACCATCAACGCGAACCACATCCTATTGCTAAGTACACACTTTGCCAAGTAAGTTGGGAGTTACTACCTCCTCCCCCAGCCTGAGTTCACATGCAATATGGCTGCGGGGATGAAGGAGTGAATCTAAACCTAGAGCCAGAAGGCAAAATCTGAAATTTAGAGCAAAGACAGTGGGCGCTGTCGGACAGTTGAACAGATCAGTTAGCAGATGTGTTGAATTACTTGTAAATGAACAATATAATTATTCCTCAACAGTGCTGCACAAAGTGTGGCAGCATTGTTGCACTGACAGCACAGTTATTAGCTAAGGAATTAAAAGACTTTTAAGCACTTCTTCTACTGATGTTATTAGGTTTGGGGTTAAAAGTTCATAACCAAATGGCTTGGTCTTTACTGTGTCTAAGGAGATTCATCATTTGAGGGAATCACAGAATGAATGAAAACAAAAATGTCCTTACTCACTCTAATTAATTTTATTTTAATGAAACTTAAATGATTGAGTGGTGTAGCATTCTACAGAAAATCAGGTTTTAGGGATATGTAGGGGCCGTTAAACTAATTTTAATAATTATTTGCCCTTTAATTATTTGCCATTATTTTGTTTCCTATTTTGCAGTACAGTAGTGCTTATGTTTACTGGCAACTAACAGTGCAAATGCTGGAAATACTGTAATATTTACATAGCACAGCAAACAGGAAGGGTGTGAAGGGCAAGGTGTTCAAGTTTAGATTTACCTATCTGATATTTAACTATGATCTTTCATGAAGCTACAAACCACAAGTAGTTTTATTGGCCCAACCTTAACCATTCCTTCACAAAACTGCCGTGGACAAATACTGTAGGAATTAAGGCAATTGAAGAAGCTCAGTAGCAAACAGTAAAACTGTTGCCACTGAACATCATCCGAGGTTTTGCAGAATTGTCTAATATCAAAGTTTGTTTTACAGCTTAGACTGACACAGCTGATAATTGACTAAAGGATCAGACAGCGTCAGCCAATTTTACCGGGACTTCAGCCCCGAAGGCTTTGAGTGTAGCCCCAAATGTATTTTGAAAAGTTGACTGCCAAATATGAAACCAGACCATGGTCTATGTAAACCTCCAAAATCATAAGTTGCCTGGACCATGGACGCTCTGTGCTGTGGACATGCTGCAGCAGATGTGACGTTTTTGTGCTATGTGTATTTCTGCCGTAGTTTCGGTTTTCCACCTTTGATGTATAGCAGCATAAAGCCACTTCCCTAAACTTTGTCTCATTCTCTCTACTTATGCACAACAACAAAACAACAACACACAGCGTTGCTCACCAGCCGGTTGCATGCAGCTAAAGTCACAGGGTAACATTAGCTTACAAGTAGCCTGCAGCGGCACCTTTCCAGGAACTATTGCCACTGCCGGAGTCGGGCGGTAACATAGAAACAACAGAACTAGATCATCCCTCTGCTTCCTTGAAGCTAGCAACATGTTGCCTTCTCTACGAGTTATGTAACAAACAAACAAACAAACAATGGTAAAGCCTTTGCGCTTCGACGGAAATTTGGTGGTGCATTCAGGTGGATTTGTGGATTCCATATTCCTTTTAAAAGTAGCCTATTTATTTCTTTATATTCCAATTTATTTTATTTAACTCAAATCTTAATCTCAAGAACTAGTTCATGAATGTGTCTAAATATTTGTCAGAACATGAGCATAACATGGTGGGAGCATGATGAACTGTTTGCTGTGTGGTATTTCTTGCTTATGGACTTGAACAAAAATCTGTTAAAAAAAAAGTTAATAATTAAAAAGAAACTCTGCTTCTCAGGGTTTACGCTAGACTTTTTATGAGGGCCAACATGGCATTCTAAAATCTTTGGCCAACAATCAAATCTGAACTGGACTTTCACTGTCAGCGCTCATGTGACAATAGAGATGAGATTATTTCACTTGCTGTACAACTACACGTATGCCGGCCTATGTAAACCCTGCTGCTTCTTCTTCACCTTGTTCACTGTAATTGGTTTAACTGATATGTTTTATTAAGTGTCAAAAGCACCAGCGGGGCTTACACTGTACAATCTGTCACATAGGGTGCGACGGCAAAAATGGGTAATGAAGGAACAGAGAAAAAAATGCCTTTGCAGCTGACACAGGTGAGTGCAGACAATGAAGTTACTTTACACAGATGATTAGATGGAGAGCAAGTTGTTCATTTGCACTCTTTCACCCTGGGGTCGGAAGTGTGACACAAGGCGTTTGTTCATTTTTCCACTGCTGATGTCAGATGTTTTTTGTTTTTTTTTTAAATCAGCACCATTGGTCTGTAAGTAGTGCATGTGTGGCTCAGACGAGCGGTAATGCTGAGAATGTGTGAAATTGCACTTGTTATGGGGGAAAGATGAGCACCACAAAAGAAGCATTGTAAAAGTTTGGATTAGCTAGATTGGAAAACACCAGTAACAATTTCTTATTCCCACAAAATCTACCAAAAGGTTCTCTTTTCCAGCCTTTAACCTTGGGAATATAGAATAAATATAAGATGGCAAACACTCTTCCACTTGATAGTTATCATTTAAATGATTATATCAATAAAGTGTTAGGTTCCAATGTTATGAAATTTAAATGTTAAATGTTTTTTTAGATATCTTAGAGATAGCCTGGAGGCTGAATCCCCTCATTTTCCAAGAATCAGAGAATAGCTATTGTGTTGGTATTTGTTAAAACAGAAGATTAAAAACAAAGCTGGGGCCAAGTCTTGGCACTAGAGATGGTCTGATACCATTTTTTGCTTCCCGATACCAATTCTGATACCTGAACTTGCGTATCCGCCGATACCAAGTAGTGATCCGATACCAGTGTGTCATATATTTGGTTATGTTTTAACACCTGTATGCTACTATATCTGTATGGATGTGATATGATTTCTATCTTTGTTGTCGGTGTGGCTCAGGTTTAAGCAAACAATGAATGCTGCAGAACTTTCTTTTATTATCCAGTTTGAAAGTCAATAATAACAGAAAAAGAACATAAACTACTTTAACATAGATTTCCTTAGGGGCTTTATTATGTGGTATCGGATCGGTGCATAAAAGTACAGTACTTCACTATACTAGTGTTTGAGGCAGTATCGGATGCAATACCGATATCGGAATATCTCTACTTTGTACTGAGGTCCCACTCAAGTTTTGAGATTGTCCTCCCAAGAAGCATGACAGCATCAGTCGTTTCAGCAAATACCCCAAAACATGTTCATGCTGAAGTGACAAAGGAGTTATAACACAAGCAAAAGAGGAAGTTGGGTGACGTGGTTATAAAGTGACACATAGGTCAGTGGATGGATAGATGGATCAACAAAACCTCTGCCTTTACAGACTGATCTCATGAAATGACGTATGTATGAGACGCCAATTCGTATGCCATTATTGGCATGTTATCAAGACGTGTACTCTCTTTTGTAGCATGTTCATCAACGCCGTTTGGCCTTCATTGACTTACATTACCTTGCAATAGCGTGAATTTAGTATTTAGTAGCGAGTAGTATGAAAGTTAAAGGTCTGTGATAAACCTAAATTACAGACCTCTACATGCTTTGTAAGTAGGAAAACCTGCAAAATCAGCAGTGTATCAAATACTTGTTATCCCCACCATGGCCGGAAACTAGGGGTGCGGAGGGTGCTGCAGCACCCCTAGCAAAAAGGACAAAGAGCTCCAACCATAATTAAAAAAAAACTAAAAAAAACATTTAATTTTAATAAATTGATTATTAAAATTAACCTAATCCCATCATTCATCATTCAGTCATTCAAAATTAAATGTAATACACTGCGTGCCTCTGACGCTGATGAGTGAAGATAGAACTTTCCCGGCGGGTCGCTAGCCATGGTACAAAAGCACATTTTGGATTTCTTTCTAAATCAACTACAGGCTAAAAAGCCTAAAAGATCGGAGGCAGAAAACTTAGCAACTGTAACCAAAAAGATGTAGCAGCAGCACCTCACCCCCACACTCCCAGAGCGACCTGCTAGCAACAGACAACCAGGCAGCTGAAGTTGTTAGCCAAGCTAGCAGCACCAGGGCAGCCGCGGAGGAAACCTTAACCATGTCAACTCAGTGCTGCAGCCTCGGGGTCACATTTTTCTTGGTAGACGTTTTGGAGATGAGGATTTTTTTGTGTTTTTTGTGTTATGAATGCAGCACAAGGTAAGAATGCTGGTTTATTATTATGCTGCCGCCGTGCAGTAAATTGGCATCAACTGTTCAGTAACAGTTCAACTGAAAGTTTGTACGAATTATTGGAGATAATTGTGTTTTTTTACACTCGAGCAAAGCCTACTTACTGGAAAACCAGAAAGAGGTTGCACCTATATTTAATTATCCTACCGTATTGTTATAAAATGATTAGGCCCTGTTAAGAACTGTTAATACAAACGCCCAATATCTGTATGCCTTAAATTTGCTATTGGTGTGCTACAAAAACTTAGGGCTGCATTCCCCAATTTTAATGTTTGTGTCAGGAGTGACTGGATTGCTTAACTTTCATTTGATTTAATATAATTCAGTGATGTGTTTATTCAGTGCCATTGTTGCAGCCCTGTGCCTATATCCTGCGTTACTCGTGCCTAGTTGGTTCTGTCTTGTGTTATGGACTTTATTCTTGTTTTTTTTATGCTTGTGGAGCGTGTACATGTGTTCCAGTTTTATTATCGAAGCCTTAGTACTGTTTTGACACCACAAAGTGCCTTTGTTTTAATAAAAAGAGATATTTTGTCTTCATCTTGACAGTGTGGGTAAGGAAGAAATTTATATATGGTTGAATAGCGATAATGGTCTATTATTTTCTGGTGTTTCGGTCAGTAGTCTATAGTAGGCTAATTATTGTCTATTTATAATGAATTGAATCTCTATGCAGCTCAATAAATTGTGATGGATGCAGTTAGGTGTGTTTTTTTGGTTGACGTTGGCTGAAAACTTCACTCTGGAAATTTGTCAGCAACCCCAATTCAAAATATGTTCCCGCAGCTTTGATCCCCAACATATATAAAGAATGAAATAACTTTGACTATTTTATAAGTACTGTATATATATATATATATATATATATATATATATATATATATATATATATATATAGATCTATAGGTGTATATCAAGCAAGATTGATAAACAAATTTAAATCTGAACACACACTTCTGCATCTGTAATACATGGCTTCCATTCCATTATGCTCTCATTAGTGTCCAATGGCATCTGGCACACACACACACACACACACACACACACACACAAAAAATATTTTATTCTGCACGTTGCAGGCTCTCTGGTGGTCTAGTTGTTAAGGTGGTACCATGGAATACAGGTCCTGGGTTAATGTCCGACCTGGGACCTCTATTACATTTCATTCCCCGTCCTTTTGGCTCTCAGTTTTGATCATTTCTCTACGGTCTTCTATCCAATAAAAGTGGAAGTGTTGGTGTACATTATTGAGTATGGTCTAGGCCTGCTCACTGAGCTGCACCACTGGCGTTGACAGTAAAAGACAGTTAAAGTTAAGGCAATAATGTTGCACATTGAGTCTAAAGTCAAACATTTAGAATACACTTTGTTGTTAAAAAAAATAAATATGAAAAGGCTGCTCCTCTATTCATGTACAGAACCAAAACATTCTCATGAACAGGTTTTTTTGATATTGTACGAAAACTTATGCACACTAATTTGCTTTGACATCCTACAAAAATTAGGCAACTGCCGGCTGGTCACAACAACAGTTAAGTTTATGCACCAAAACGATACGATTCTACAAAAGATTGTAGTTTGTGAAAGGATGATCACAGCCGTTTAAAGATCACTTGCATACAATGAGTAATACAATTCAGGCAATGCCAAAAAAGCCTCAGCTTGAGGAAAAAAGGTGAAAATGTGTCACCTTTACTGTATGTGCTTTCTCCCACTGGTCTGACTGAAGGTGAGAAACAAAAAGGTGACATTCTCAGATACCATATGTGGAAGACAATCACATACACATATGGCATAGTCTAAGCAGCGTTGTTCTTCATAAATGAAAATATCAGATTTGATTTTGACAATACACAGCATAGAAACACCACATTTTCACATTCAGTTCTGGAGCTACCAGAGACGTGTAGTTGTCTGACTGGCAGCTATTTATGTATTTAGTTAGTACACTTTGAATGGATAGATGATTTGACTTTATACACACACACAAACACACACACACAGTCCAACTATGGTCTTTTTTTGGTGACTGACACTTGTATCCCTAATGACACATAATGATAATATGTGCTCGTCCATTACTGTAGTGGTCAGTGTTAAGTAGCTTCTCTACACAGGCTCTTAGGCCATTCAACCACCCAGAGACCTTGCTTTATACTTCCAGAGAGCCCCTGTTATCCTCTTATCAGCAGCAGGTATGTACACTCCTAATGGTAAGAGTTTGATGTCTCTGCAAAGGTAAAAGTTTTAGAGATTTGGACATCCTACTATCTTACAGCAGATCGACATTGTGATAACAACAATGACAGTTTAACCTTTAGGTGTAATAGTAGAAAAGGAATGCCTTTCCCGTGGGCCTTCTCCACTGTTCAGATGCTGAAATAAAGAGTTCATTTCAGGTTTTTCCATTTCATAATCCACAGTTCAATGTAAAGAGGCTTCATTTCAAAACCTTTTAGGGCCTCATTCATTTTTATGAGTGTTTTTCTTGTCAGGTCCAATTCTTGTCTCTGCAGCTCCAACTCTGAAACTATCAAGAAGCCTTTATTTTCATTTTTGAATAAGAATCAAAGAACCTCTAGGTGAGGCCGCAAAGACATCTTACAAAATATTCCTTTGGCTGGTAATGTTTACTTGGCATGGGCCTGTGCCCAGAGGCAGCAGCCCTTATTCCCTCTCTGACACTAGTGTTGTCTTGCGCTACAACAGGAACCCTCTGTGCCCACAATTAATTTCCGCCAGAGCCATAATATTCCTCTGGCGTCTGCATGAGACTGGCAGTGGCATTGAGGTACATGGTCTTTGAGCCTGGTCTTTAATAGACATCTATTCTAGACGTTCCTCCTGCCCACCCAGCATTTAACATGCAGAGACCTTTCTCTCCACCTTCCTACCTCCAAATGTTTTTTCAGTTTAATGTTGTTTGCAATGCATATACTTACTAATACGTTTGATGGTTAAACATTGAATCAGTTTAAAAAGGAAAAAAAGGAAAACAAAGCATTGTTCAGAACACTTTGATGATGTGGAATAAATGTTTAATATATGCTAATAATATGATCTAAATTCTGTAACACATATTGAGTTCTTAGTGATTAAAGTTTCAGTCCTCTCAAAGTAATTTAAACCACTTATACTCCTCAGATGACATTTGAACAAACCCAACATGGTGAATGTCTCTGTCTGTGTGGTAATTATCTTGAAACTTGCTCTGTGCCTTTGAAATCACTAAATGAAAAGCCACCAAGGCCTCTTTCTGAAGTAAACTAATTTACACATCAGTTTGTTTAGCTAAATGAGGCCTTTGGTCTTCAGTGTGTGACTTTTTAAATAAAAACTAAATAATTACATCTGATACCATCTCATTATTATCATCAGGGTGGCAGTAGCTCAGTCCGTAGGGAGGTGGGCTGGGAACCGGAGGGTCGCTTAAGCAAGGCACCGAACCCCCAACTGCTCGGGGCATCTTTCCATGGGCAGCCCCCTCACTCTCCTATCTCTCCATTAGTGCATGTATAGGTCCTGAGCATGTGTGTGTAATTCAGGCCTATGTGTAATGTGTGTAATAACAACAGAGTGTAAAGTGTAGTTTCCCCTTGTGGGATTAATAAAGTAGAATAAAATTAAAAAAAATATTCACAGAACACTACTACAGGACAAGGTAAATGTTGACTATATAAAATGGGTCATGGTTCGGTGCACGCAGCCACACGCAGAATACTGGTATGTAATGTGGAACCAATTGTTTGCATGCGTATGTTTTATGAAATGAAATATAATGAACACCATAATCATTCTTTAGTCATCCTCGTTGACTGTTTTCTATCCTACATTAAAGAAGGAAAAAAACTTGCTCGTCACTTCAGCTTTGAACAAGAGGATGGACAGTCCATTAAATATATGGGGGATTTCTTTTGTGTGTCCGATTATTATGAATTATTTCTACAGGTAAAATGTAAGATAATATACGGTAGGGAAAGCAAAGACATTTCTCCATTCTCAGCTTAGGTGGACACTAACATTACTGCTGCAGTGTTTTACCATTGCACTTTAGCCTAGGAGCTAGCAGAGTTCCTTTTGCTTATAAAGTAGCTTAATTCCGACAAAACCGCACGGTTGAATTTTTGCCTGCATGCACGGTTTGTAGCCTAAAACAGAGCAGCCTATATTAGAGAGAGCAACAAGTAATGGACTGCTAAGTTACCCTCTCTGCTCTCTGTCTGCTCAGCTCAGATGCTAGACTTGGTATTGTTGGTAAACCTTTTATATTTTTTTAATTTTTTTACACTTTGACAATAGAGCTTTCTGAACTGTCTGTGAAATAAACATATGCAACACATGAACCTGCCATTCTCACTCTAACTTACCCTACTCTTGTTACAGTTGGATTATGGTTAACCGCCATATCGTGTAACTTCTTCGCCACGGTAAGAAAAAAATCTATACCATCACAGCTCTAGTTGTTGGATGTGAATGAAAACAATTGAACTTGCTAACGCACATTAAGATGTGCCAATCACCAGGATAAGGAAAAAATAAACTAGAGCCCAACTTCTTATCCCTTCTGCTTTCAAGCAGCCTTTAGCAAAAGCAGAATGGGCATTTACACTGGCATATAACCAAGGTGAAACTAATTGTAACACCCCATCTAACACACAAGTTGTATTATTTTGGTATAATTCTATTTATTTATGTTATTACGAACTGTTGTCTTTTAGTAAAAGTGTTTGTTCAGTGTAATACAGACATATTTGAAATGTTGCCTTTTTTAATAAAAAAAATGAACATTACACCAAAGTTGCCAGTGGGCAAAATGCTACCTCAGTCCCCACCAAGAGGAGTATGTCCGTCTTTGACACTTGCACTACTGCCTGTTCAAAATAAATGAGAAACGTATCCTAGACTTTTTTTTTTCCAATATATCAAACTCTTATCGAAAAGTGACTCCTAAACCGAGGTTTAACCAAACTGTGAACAATCTGTGTAGCCCTACTTTATATTTTCTTATATGAAAGTTTGCCACAGCACCCACCTGGCCATCCCCTTTTAATCAATACTGTGTGCTGATGCGTGTGTCGTTGTGAGATTATTTTATCTTTCATTTGTGAATGACCTTTATGTGCAAGCTTTGCAAGGAATGTGAGAAAAGCCAGCCGTCTCCTGTGTTCTTTGGACAGCAGACAATGTGTCATGGGCTTCAAACGGTCTCTGAAGTGGGAGGGTTGGGTGTGAATTCAAAAAATACCAAGAAACAACACACTAAATAAGAGGCTACTATTCATCCTTACTGGCATGGTGGGATCTAGCGCCATACAGAGGCAACTATATAGTAACATGGATCATGCTATTGCAATAATATATTGACTTTGCAGTATCCGCTGTTGATGACAATGCATCAGCTGTCTAGAAACAGGAAACACATATGAAGATTGGAAGCTTGTGCTAGTCAACCACTTGTGAGGTGATAGGAGGATATTTTGGCTCGCTGGTCAAGGAGCCCTTTGATCATCCCATTAACCATATATTCAAAACAGTGGAATGTTTTGTGAGGCTACAGGAGAAATGGGACATTTTGTGGTCATGATTGCTCTATGCATCAAAAAAAAGCACTAATAATCATAATTGGATTCCAGGTTGAAACATATAATAGTTAATGGTGAGGTAGGAAAATTCCATATATGTGATGTTTTCTTAAGCCCATACGAACAGATTCCTTGACAGCGCTGGTTAAGGTAAAGTACGGTGTTTATGGAGGCCTACAGAAATCTTGTCTGTAGCTTCACACACATCCAACAGGCCACTGTGGGAGACAGTCTGGCTGCCCCTAACTCAACAAACATTGTCACAGCAAACAAATCTGTTCCCAATTTTAATGTGATCAAATAAATTACAGAAACATTTTCCACAGGCTATACTCTTTAACTGAGACATTCAGCTTGCTAGTGCCAGGGAGAGAAACATTCAGCCAAGATATTTCTCCTTCAGGAAAAGCTCGGTGAAGTCATCCTTTCTATCTCTGTGACAGTGAGCGACTGAGAAGTTTAGCTGTCTCTTGAAGCTCCCCAAACATTTTGACACAGTTAGGGCAAAAAGCAACATGATTATTTGTGCGGTCTCCTTCACAGTAAATATGCTCTGCTGCAGGGAATGGGAGTAAAACCATGACAAGCCCTTTAAAATGTATGACGTGCTAGGGATTCTTTTTCCTTATGACCGTATGGGTCTTATTCTGGCGGCTGTTTAAGGCGTAATGCCCACCCCTCTCGTCCTAATCGTGCCCTCCGCACAGAGAGCCTGGCAGACCTCACATCCAGAAAAACCTGTTGATAAGTGGTTGGTGTTGAGGCAGGGATGAGGCCTGGAGATGAATCTTGGGCTCAGGCTGATGATTAACCGTAGTTGAAGGAGTGTGGGAATAAAAAAAAAATCATCAGGCTGATGATTAACCGTAGTTGAAGGAGTGTGGGAATAAAAAAAAAAAAATGTATGGGCATATTCAGGACTTTTGTGTATGCCTGTGTAATGTTTTAGAAAGCCCTTGTCTGTTATTTGAAGAAAAAATGCATGCCACAATCAATGCCATCAGTAGTTTGAGAGTCAGAAGCGTATGTATTCTCAAAGATTTTTTTTTTTCTTAACGTTGGGCTGGCAGTTTGGCCGTGTATGGTCCAGCCAGTGGTGATACACTCCTCTGTCCTCGCTGTTGCCTCCCACCGTGCCCCAAAAGAGCAAGGGTTCATGGGAATGACCAATGGGAAGCATTGCTCAGCTACTTCCCACAGCCAAGAGACAGCTGTAATCTTTTAACCCTTCCCCCTTATACGAGTTTATAACACACACACTTTCTTAAACACAATGGAATTTGTAGGTACACACATTTATGCACATATACGGAGAAGACATTCCACAGTACAGTTCCTCCCAGTCGTGCTATGATACAGGTACTGAATTTATGGTGTTTCTGCTGCAGTGTCCTAGATTGCCTCCGAACATTCATCACTGGACCCTCCATGGCAAGCTTAGGCCACTGGCCTTCACTCAAACCCCATCCCATAGCGCCAGTGGGGCACTGATAAAACAAACAACACACTTCTGCCTACACAGTGACCCTCTGAGTCTGCATATTAAGACTAACTCTCTACCATTCCCCTTAATATTACTCCCCCCCTCATTTCACTCTCCTACCCCTCCCCCCTCCAGCCCCAGTAGACCTCCTTACCGTTTCCTCTCAATCTCCATCAGTGTGTTGGCCAGCCTCCTCTCTTCACTTTCTTTTTTATCCGTTTCTTTGTGCTGTGTGATGAAGAGGATTTTGGTAGTTACAGTAACCGAGGGGTTGAAGGGGCTGGAAAAGGAAGAGAGAGGAAAGGAGTGAGTGGGAAAAAGGAAGGCAGGGAGGTGGATAAGGAAGGGTGGGAGGATAGCGGGCTCCCAGCATACAGACCTCAGAGGAGTGAAGTGAAAGCCAAGAGTGTTCTTCTGAGGAAGTGGGTTCAAGATGTATCTCTTTTGTTCCAGCACAGTCATCACTCTGCCTTCCCTGCTCTCATACAGTACATGGACACTTTTACAAAATGTAAAAATATAGTGTACGTAATGTATGTACAGTACAGTACAGAGTAATGAGTGCAAAATCATTTAACATCTAACTATTTTCAGTGACACTTTGTAGAGACAAAAAAAAAGATAATCTGTTGAGATCTGTTGATTTAAAATTAACTCCAACAATGAAAATAGGGCTACGATATACGTATTTAATCAAAATAATATAAAAATGTTTACCCTATATACATTCTTTTCTATATATCGTTTAATGCAAATTATTGAAAAACCAGAAGCACAACTGCATTGGAGGATGCTTTACATTCTGATCCGTGCTTGATCCTTGATATGTTTATTTTGCACAAAAGTTCTTAATAAAAATGAGAAAACACTCATTTTTGATCTGTCAAGTGTTTCATTCACACAGTAATAGGTGTGAGGGATGTAGGTATCGTAATTGTTTTTGCATTGTTTCTAAAAAAGCAGTTATTCGCCCTAGAATCAATTATTATTTATTTTTTACCAATTATTGGCCTAAATATTTTCTGTTTTGGTACCGCTAACAGCGATTACATCATATCCATTTCCAGCTAAACAGACTGAAAAAAAATGCAAAAACACGTTATGTATGTGATGAGCAATCTTTTTAGAAAACAAATAGTTTTTAGAAACGTCTCATGATATATTTTCTGTAGAAGTGACTTATTCAACTTTTGCTTTTGTGTGAAGACCGTTTCACATTGTAGTAGGTTGTGTCCTATTCCCAAATTATATTTGTTGTGCTTGCCGCCGAGCTCAGCACAAAACAGGCAAGGGTTTCTAAATTGACGTCATACATGCGCCAATATTTGACTGCACGTCCTGTCTGCGCCTGGTGTTTATATTAGATGTGTAGTATACGCAACATTATGGTGGATACACACGGGATACACAGCGATTCCAGTAGCGATTTTGTGGCCAAGATGTTTCTGTCTTTGAACAAAAAGAAAGCCTTGGCACTTGCCCACGTTGTGAGGATATACGGAGGAAGGCAGCAGCAAGAAGGGAGACCCTCAGGTCCAGAGAGCGGTTGGGGGAATTCCGGCTGGTGAAGGAGCTCCGCTTTCACTGTGACTGGTGACAGGGGTCATTTTTGCTCAACAGGGACCAATTTGACAGTCTGCTGATGAGAATCGGGTCTACAATTTCCAGGATGGGTTATGAATGTTTTTCTATTTTGAAATAAAATGTTGCATTTCAACAATATGTGTCATTTCATGTTTACATAAATAAGTAATAGGAGTTATTGCAGATGGGTATAATAAAGCTAAGCTATGAGTCTAAATTCATACATTCACTCATACTCTTGAAAACACGTAATGCACATGTGCTATCAATTCCTCCAAAACTGGAGCGTACACACTTATAAATGGATAGTTATTCTGTGTAAAGGCCATATACCTGCCCATGTAACTACCTACATGTGAACTTCAATGAAAACAAACATGAGTTGTGTCAATCAGTCCAAACAT
>CM049375.1:18367381-18379881 GCA_026937815.1 Etheostoma perlongum | reverse complement strand
TAACTCATTAACAAAGTACAAAGGAAGTTGCTGTGGGTTTGTGAGATTCTTTATTAGAAAGGAGCGGCTGCGGGCCAGAAAGGTCATCACTGTGACATCTCGGCTAGCCTCGCACTGCCGCCCGAATTGTCAGGTGAAATTACTGCGAGCCATTAATTGACATAAGGCAAAGGAGAGCGGGGAGGCAGACAAGGCAGTGTTTGTTCCAGGATGACCCTGAGGTGCTGTATTTGTGTGTATGTGCGTGTGTGTATGTCTTTATTCGGGTCAGCCTGTATCCACAACAGGGTTGTGTGCAGAGAGAGAAAGAGAAGGAGAGAGAGTTTTAGCGGGTTGGGGGGGGTGCAAGGGCAGGATGGATGTGTGTGATGGTTGACCTGACTAGAAGATTGGGAGCAGGGATCTGAGACCAGCTACAATGGTTCCGCCTTGAGCAAACACACAAACACACAGGTATGTGTACACACACAGATGTTACGGACTACACATAACACATATCCAGATATTCTTGTGCAAACACTAACAAGCACAGTGTCTAATAGACTCACTCCCATTTAAAACTTTGGGAAGTCAAACGCATTCACTGTTAGACTAAATTCAAAGACGAGAAGATAAATAAATGTAAAACGTCCCACACACCACAGTGTGCTTGAACCGTGGCCTTAAACATGAAACTTCGCTCCTAAGGACAGATACACATGCACCCAGGTCAAAGTTACTTCTCTTTCACACTCACACAGAAATACACACCCAAATACAAAGATGGCATCTAGCCAATTTGTTCTCTGCAGCAAGCAGGTGAGCTGCCCTCTAGCCCTGGTTATTGCCCTCTCCTCTGACCAAGTTCAGAGGTTAATCAAGTCCCTACCTGTCCTTGGATATGCTGAGCCTTATTTCTTGGCACGACCACAGGTCATTGGTCAAATAAACCCTGTCTGTATAATTGCTTGTGGGCCACAGACTGGGGCAAAGGGGTGAAGGTGACAAAGAGCAAAAAGCCAGTCCCATAGAGAAACACTGTAGCGCCATGTCAAATACAATTACCTGTGTGTGTGTGTGTGTGTGTGTGTGTGTGTGTGTGTGTGTGTGTCCATGTCTTAATGTTTGTAATCAAGTTTTGGTGTGAGTGTGTATAAGTGTGTGTGTTTTAGTGAATCCTCAGGACGTTTTGTAATACAGTGTGAACATGGGGAAACAGGACATCATCTGCTAAACACAGACAAGGACACGGATCTCAGCCAGCCCCTGTGGACAGTTGCAGCTGGGAATAATGGGTCTTGGAGAGGCAGGGCCTAAATAATGTATGCTTCTTTCTTTAGGAAACACACTCTGTACAATCCACAACAGGCAGACCAATATGAGACAGTAAAAGACATCTGTTACCAAGAAATTGGAGACCACAATACTCACAGTCTTGCATCATGCAAAATGCAATTGTACATGGAATAATTACTATAAAGATCTGATTCTGCTCTGCACTGAAGAAATAAAGGTATAATATGCAAATCAAAACCCCCAAATAAAATAAAATAAGAGAGTCTTATTTCCTACCCTTAGAAGAGGGTCTTACTTCAACTCTAACCAGAGTGGTGGGTAAGAAAATTGGTTTAACACAAGGAAAATAACCAATGAGTGGAAACACAAGCACACCAAAAAGCCCCAATATTTCCCTGCATTTTGGTACGATTGTGACAAATGCATAATTGTAAAGAAAAGCAGAGAGATATTATAGTGAAAGCATTAGACGACCACCGGTCTCAATCTACACCTAAATATATCAAGCTAAATATAGTGGGAGAATAAGAACAGAAGGACTAGCCTCAATCTGCTACTTCAAAATGCTTTTGGAGTGAGGGCCTCTCTATCGTGCTCTATCTCTCTTTCTCTCTCTGAACAACACACATGGTGAGATGCTAAAAGGAACAGCATAAAAAAAAACAGAGAAAAGTATTCCAGTCATTTATAAAAATAAATGGTGCTTATAGAAAGGCGAAGCTCTGTTTTTTGTCCCCTTTGCTCTTTTTTCCCCCTTTCCAGGGCCTGCTGGCCTAATCCCAGCCAGCCAGCCTTGAGTGAACTCTTTGGAAGCTTCTTAAGCCCATGAATGTGCCTTTTGTTCCTGCCATTCCTCCGCTTGGCTGACAGAAAATAGCTAACTGGATTACTGCTAAAATTCAGAGTAAAGTGAACTCCCAAACTTCTATATGGCAAAGTGTTAAGAGAGCGCCCTCCCCCCGCCCCACCCCTCCACTATCCTCATCAGCATCCCTCCGATCAGACTTTTTATCCTTTCATCCCTCCCTCTGTTTCTCTATCCCTTCTCCACCAACATCCCCCTAAACATGGCCCAGTTGTGTGTGTTCTGCAGGAGAGGAGAGGGATTAGATAAGGTTGAGAGGTTGCACACTATGAACCCAAGGCTAAAAAGTAAGAATCCTAAAAGCAGTTAAGAGCTTATTAATGTGTGTAAGGAAGCGTATTAATCAACTCAACTCTATCAGAGGGATGTGTGTGTGTGTGTGTGTGTGTGTGTGTGTGTGTGTTTGTGTGTGTGTGTGTGCATATGTGTATGTGTTTTTGTGTAATGTTCATTCAATTTCATTATGTATTGTGAAGTGAAGAGGTATATATTGAAGTGTCTGGTATTCTGAATGGTTGTGTGCAGGTGGTCTGGCAGCTCAGCGGGATTTAGAATGTAAGGTTAGTGAATAAAAGTAAGGTTTGGTGAGAAAAGATGAAACAGCTCTGCTAAAGAGGTTTGAATGGTTCAGCCACCCACCCTGACTAACAGAGGTACAGTAGAAGGACACACACACACACCCACACCCAAACACACACACACACACACACGGGCAGGGGAGAGGACAAGGCTGGCTTCTCCACCTCCAGGTAGCTCTCGTTGGGGTTGAGCACCATCACACCGTAGCCCTCCTAAAACAGCATGTGAGTGCCTTTGCATTTCTGCCTGTGTGTTTATTTGTGTGCTTGTATGAGTGTGTGCGCGTATGTGTGACAGCTTACTCCGGGGCGGACAGAGGGAGAGCAGTGGGGAGTAAAGCAGTGCAGGAGAAGGCGTGGACGATAGAGGCGAGGTCATACACACCAACATCCTTCTGACTTCTGGGTCAAAGGTCAAAATTCAAAGGGCACCAATACAGATCCACCCTGCTTACTCATTAATCTTTATCCAGAGTCTTGCAATCCCTGCATCTAACGACAAGTGTATTTGGCTGAAAAATCTAAACCGTCTACATGAGCCCTATTTTCTGGTTAATGAAGATAATTTTGTATTAGCCTGCTGGTCTGAAAAAAAAACAGACATGGAAAGCGTTTTAAAATGCCACCACCCTGGATACTGCGCTGGTATGGACTGCAAAATCAATTATCAATTTGATACCTTATATTAAGCATAACAGTGACTTGACATGACACCACCCTGGTGTGGTATTTTCCTCAGTTACTCATTATGATATCTGTCCTGACTTTCATCTGATGGAGTTGTGAAAAGTCAAAACTGTTATATAGTATTTCTAAGAAACTGCCGTCTGAAAAAACATACATGTCAATTGACTGTTTTTATATAACGCTTTTCTAGTCCTAACGACTACTCAAATCGCTTTTACATAGCACGGGAATCATTCCCCTTCACGCACATTCACACACTGCCGCACAAGGTGCCACCTGCTCATCAGATAAACGCTCACACACATTTACACTCCGATGGCGCAGTTGTCGGGGACAACTTAGGGTTCAGTGTGTCGCCCAAAGATACTTTGACATGGGACTCAGGGCCAGGAATCACACTGCCAACCTTCCGATTGGCAGGTGACCGCTCTACCACTGAACCACAGCCGCACAAAAGACACACCACTGCTGCATACCGCCCTTGTCTCAATGCATCTGACCCTGCCCAGCATGCATTATGCAGGCATGGGGAAAGCGAGCCAAGCCCAATATCAAGATGTGAGTAATATCTCATGCTCACTCGTAGGATAGGGGAACCTTGGTTGGGACTGTGTTAACGATCCCACACTGCTTATGTCACTGAGTGTTAAAGGGGGAGAATATATATACATATATGAAGAAAAAGAGAAATGAAAAAAAAAGATATGATATGAGAATCATTCAAGTTAAACTTTGAAAATAAAACTATTTAATACATACTCCTTTGAAAGTAAGTCAAAGAAAATGTAGATGGCAATGCATGCATATATCTATATGCACACACAGTTGGGATATGATATAACTCACATGCAATAAGCAATGTATTTTGGATATTAATGTATGGCTATTTAAATAAATGTACAAGTGACAGTAGGTGCGAGTAAGTCTGACTACATTACTGTGATATAACATGATGGATTGTTTACCAGAAGAGCTTTATGTCAGATAGCATAAAGCAAGTTCACCAGTTTTTTGACGGTGAAACCAGCGCACATGTAAAGAAGTGTGATAGAGTGAGATAGAACTGCAGATAATTATCCCTTATTAGAGTGTGTGTAAAGGTACTGCCAGGGGGGTGAGAAAAAAAAGCCTGCGTTGACAGCTCACACGCCGCCCGCTAGTCCCACAGCAGCACTAACTCTTGTCAGACACCAGAGATTGACGTATTTCACACACACACATACACGCATGCATTGACGCACACACACACGTAGACGTATTGTTGTGATGTTTCTGCCATCACGCAAAATAAGGCACAGATAATCAATGAAGAATGAAAACCTGTGAGGGGAAAAAGCCTAGCTCAATGTGCCCTTAATCTTCAAAATCTTACTGAATGAGAGCTTTTAAGAAAGTAAAAATGTCTGGAACCCATTGAGGAGGCAAATTATGAATTTTGTTGGCAAAGACATCTTTGAAGAGGACAAAATTGTTTTAATTTGTCATCTCTTGCCCATTATTTTTTTCACAGTGGAACTAGATTTATTCAAAAGGTTGCATTCTTTGTTTGACCAAGGTAAACTGGCCGGGCTAAGTGTATGTGTATGTGTATATGTGTTTGTGCGTGGTTGCGTGTGTGTGAATGATTAGGGGTGTACGGTCAGTGTGGCATGATAAGAATGTTGCAGTATGTTTGCAGAGTGTGTGTTAGAGAGATAATAATCCCAGCGGTCAACAAGAGTGAAGGGCCAGAGCTGCACTGACCAGCCCACCATCTGAGAGAAAAAAGAGAGAGAGAGAGAGAGAGAGAGAGAGAGAGAAAGAGAGAGAGGAAGAGGGAGAGAGGGAGGTAGCCATGTGGTTAACACTTGCTCACTGAGAGGCGATTGGAGCACAGCCAACCTCTTCACACACAGGCTGACCACACAAGAGCCTCTCTTTCTCCCTCTGCCTCCCATCCTCCCTTCATCCCGTTACCTAACATTTCCTTCCCTAGGTTCCTCAGTTAGCCGCCTCCTACCTTCCTCTTTCCGGCTTGCCACTTTTGTCACTTCCAAACTTGCCCAAATGCCTACCTCCCATTTTCTCACCTATGTCTCTTCTCCTTCCTCCTCCCACAACCCTAAACTGTCACTCTGTCCACCTCCCCCATCATGTCTGCTTTTGATGGACATCTCTCCTTCTGTCCCTCTGCTGCGGCTCTCCGAACACTTCTTTAATGCTGTTTTTTCTGTCTCTATTCCTTTTCTCTCCGACATACCCGTATAGGGATCTGTTCGGTCTCCGTTTCCTTCTGTGGGTTACGGTACTTCTCATAAAATTCTCTCTTCTTTTTGCCTTCTTTATCATCTTTGCGTTCCCTCTTTTCAGCAGGTTCGTCCAGGGGTTCAGTAGCAGAGGGCAGGGGAGAGGACAAGGCTGGCTTCTCCACCTCCAGGTAGTTCTCGTTAGGGTTGAGCACCATCACACCGTAGCCCTCCTAAAACAAAGAAGAAACATATGTGTATTAGAGCCATGTCATCAGCATCATCTACATCAAATACTGCTCATATTACGTGTAAGTCATATGATATTTTATATATTCATCAATTGTATAGCTTTATATCTATATCTATGTAGTATATATATATATATATATATATATATATATATATATATATATATATACTACATATACATAATACATACATAACAAACTGTATTTTTAATTATCTTTTTATAACAAGAGCTTTATAATGCAAAATAAAATGTACAAATTGACCAGGTTGTGAAGACAAAAGGCTACAAAATGTCTATGAGCACTATATCTACAGAATATCAATTAAATAAATGTATATTTAGGTAGAAAGCATGACAGATATGTGTGTGAGAGAGACACAGAGAGAGCTCTGTAGAAAATGTAAATGTAAAAAAAAACAAGTCTGATTGTGTATTTCTTTCCATTTTAATACCCGTAATATTGGAGAATTTTTTACTTTTGAAAATGTCCGTACTGTATAGACTTTATTAAACCTAAAATGTAATCTTTACAGAGCAGTTTGTGTTGTTTTTGTTGTTTTTTGTTGTTGTACTTTCAGAAAAATTTGATATTAAATTTGTCAAACCTCCTTAAGAAAGCTAGGATAACACTGCATGACAATCTCTGTTTCATTGAAGCTCAGGAGCTCAGAAACCTTCGTGCTCAGTCTGTCTGGTAGTGGCTCATGGTGTTTGAGAAAGACCTCGCCAGTCGATATCTATGAGCAAATAATACCGCAACAACACGCAGATTGTGAAACGACTGGGGGGAATGACGCAAATCCAGACTGAAAGAAATGGCAGAGAAAGAGACAGAGAAGAGAGTGTCACTGCAGGGACAAGCCTGAGAAGTAACTGGGGGATTGGAATTCCGCACCGGTGGTTTCAGTTGGTGAGTAGCATTTAGTGGCTCTAAAGGCCATGTGTCACTTAATATCACACCCAATCGATCCCACCATCACTCAACAAAAGAGTTAGCCGCAACTGCATACGTATCTGTGTATGTGCATGTCGTTGTGTGTTGGGACTTCTACAGACAGCACTACACAATCAAATGATTTGAAAAAACATGTTTTGGAAGCTGAAAAACACAATAATATTTGATGTAATATTTATAATAATCAGTGTACTACTTCAAAATGCCAAAAATGAAAAGTAGAGAGGGAAATGTGGTTATAATAAGAAAGAATGACAGAAGGGAAACGTATTGTGGAAAAAAGGAAGTTTTCTTGTAGCCTTTGGTGACTTCTTCAACTTTGAAGCCATTTTAATTAACTATGTTTATTGTCCTAAGCACTCCGAAACTAAAGCAGGAAATGGATGGATTCCTGTTTCACTTTGGTTGTGCTTTTCACACACAACCCCCATTGTGATACACATACACACACCCCAAGAGTCAAACTTGTGGGTATCCACCGGTGCAAACACACATACACACACACACACTAAAAGAGTACGAAAGACATCGTTGCTGACAAAAAGACCTTTAGGAGATGTGAGAAGGGAGTTAAGAGAGGCTGCGTCGCTCAGCTTCCCCTGCAAATCGCCATCACACACACTGTCTCCTCAAGGCGGCACGTCTCCTCTTCCTTAATAAGTGTTAACACAATGTGCTTGTCTTCTGTTGACGCAGCATGAGTATGTCCCTCCTGTGCCCATCGACATCAAACCTGCCACACACCCCTTCCCTTAGCACCTGCCGTGTGTTGACAACAGCAGAATGACACTTTCTCACTTATTCAGATTATAAAATTACTTTGATTTTCACTTCCTTTCAAATTCAGAAAAGGCTCTCCCACGGTGGACATATTTGTGATGGTAAACTTATTATTAATATAAAGATGATAAATTTAAGAAAGCATTTTTAAGTGAGAAGAAAACTGGACGATGATCAAATTGCTAATTATTACATTTGTGTTTCAACATTACATCAGTTTTTACTAATAATTCAACAAATATATTTTGAAAATTCTAATTTCAGCTCTAAAGAATTTCCTCTTTCCTTATTTGTATTTTCTAGCAAGTGATTTATGACTTTACAAAACTGCATGCCCACATTATAGTTTGTATGCAAATTCTAGGTAGATGATGTTTTGCCAAACTTGTTTTTTTATTTTGTGTGTGTGTGTGTGTGTGTGTGTGTGTGTGTGAGTGAGAGAGAGAGAAGAAAAAGGAAAGTTGGAGAGGTAATGGATGAGAATCTATTAGGCTGACTTAATTCAGCCTGCAGACATCACAGACATTTGCACACAAATACAGAAATTCAGACACACAAGCGAGCACACATTCAGACAGATGGATCATCGGACGAAAAAGAAATAGAAGTGGTAGAGGAGAGAAGAGACAGAGGGAAAAAGAGGAGATCTAGATAGATAGATAGATAGATAGATAGATAGATAGATAGATAGATAGATAGATAAAATACTAAGACAAAGATAGAAAGAGAAGGAAGGAGAGACAGAGAGATGTGCTCTAACCAGATCCACACCAGCTTTGTGCCACTGCCCACTGGTGGCAGTCTGATAAAATAACTGACAAGACAAGTTAAGCTTATGGCAGCCACATCATATAAACAAGATACAATTTTAATTTAATAAATTATTAAATGCAATACTGATAAATACAAATATATATATGACAAAACTAAACAATGACAAACTCAAAAGGACACTGCACTGTTAACACATTCCCACAAAGATTACATTAGATACATTTCCCATAGAAAGAAGGCCATAATGACAGGAAACAAAGCATCTTGCACTTCCAAACCACATCATTTTGTGTGCATTTCTCCCTTCCCCTAATTAGGTCAAAAGTTAATGGTTTAGCCACACTTGCCCAAGTGTTCTGATGCTAACCCTGAGTGGCCTACTACCATGGTTAGTTGTCAGCGCACTTACCCTAACCTTTACTGGTCAATAACCCTTCCTGGCCTTAAGCATACTATTGCTAACCTCAAGTGGCCCGCTTCTAGCCTTTAGTGTCCTTATGCTAACCCTGAGTGGCCTATAGCCTATTGGCCTTTTCTTTTTGGAGAGGCTAACACACCTAACCGAGCTAACAGTGCTAACCCTTTTTAGCTGTCCAGTCACCCAGAAGGACATCGCTGTAAAGGCGACCAGTGTCGTCGGCATACTTAGTCTGGAGCAGCAGGACCGCCGAGTTCACCTCTGTGTCGGAAACCATCATTTATTTGAACACTGAGAAGTCTGTGTTGGTGTCAGGACAACATTGCTCTCCCTGTCCAGACACTTCCTACTCTTATTCTTCTCTCTGTCAACCAAATATATAACAATGAATCTGGTGCTGATGGACCGAGCAAAACAAAACAATTGGGGAATTGTTTTAAAACAATAGTAGTTTACCTTAAATTGAAATAATGCTATTTTATAATTGGGATTTGTATTTATTTTTCTTATTTAAAAACAAACAAATAGTATAACTTACTATTGTGATTGTCAAATTGTGTATACCAAACCAATCTACAAATGTTTTAGACAAAAAACGTAATTTTTAAATTAAACAGCACAATGTAAACGCTTCAACCAAATCCCACCAAACTCATTTCTCCCACAGAGCTAATGTGCATCATCCTAGTCTTTGCGCTTTTGTGACAGCTAAATCTCTCCATACACCCTTGTAGAGTTAGGTCATTCGGTCTTTGTGTTTCTGGCTAACTGTTAAGTCTCCCCCCACACACACACACACACTGGATACACCTGCTAAATCTGATCTTTGTGTTGTGATGTGCTGTCAAAGTGTGAATCTTACACAAATGCACACTGCAAACCATGGGTCACCCTTCTTTTTATACCACTAAATCTCTCTCTCACACATTGCTAACATTAGGTCACTTTGCCTTTGTCCTACGCACACACACGCGGTCCTCTAGCGTTGGGTTAGTCTTGTCTTTCTGCTGCAGTATGCAGGCTAAGTCTCTTCCCATGCCCTGTGGGTGCCCCTATGCCACCACCACACTGAGTCTCTGCCCTGGGGCCAGCGGTCAAGAGGGTCGCCCCAACCCCTCTAAGGGGGGGCACCCCGACCCCCATCACCCTGCTCTGGACGCTCCTTAGCGCTCCTTTGTCGGCCTGTCCCATACCAGATAGCACAACAAAGACTGCTGCTGCTAAGGAAACCAGGGCTTGTCTCATCATCATGATGAAACCCTTCTTCCGTCATCGCCCGATCGCCCCACATGCAGCATTGTGAAGGTCTTTGATATCCCAAACGCTCCTTACTATACTACCGCAAGGTATTAAGAAAAAAAAGATTTAAAAAAAGAAAACAAATATGAAGCTGCAATATAAATATAATGGCATTAAGCATTATTTTTGATTAATTATGACAGAGCTGGAGCCATACTGTGCTGCCATAACAATACTGTCGATACTCTTTGATGACAATGATGCGCTCTCTTTATGGTCAAATTAGTTTCCGCTTGTCCACTAGAACTTAGACGGTAACAGATCATTATTTTCCCTTCCAGGCACAGTATTTGGAATGGGTGTACGTGTGTGTGTGTCAACATGTTAGTGAGTACACAAGTGCGAGAGAGAGTAAATAAGATGTCCCTAAGACAGCAGCACCTCTATTTTTCCAGTGGCGTTGTAATGAAATGAAATGTGTCTAATGTGCGGGAGCGGGGAGAGAGGCGGCCGGAGTGAGAGGGTGTTTCATCTGTGCGTGTGGAGCTCAGCGAAGCTTTGATGTGAGAGCTCTCATGTAGTGAGCAGGGCTTTGGGCACAGGGAAAAGGACAGCACTTGACAGGTACAAAGCATGGCTGATAGCGGTCACGGGTGCATGCAGTGAGAAAAGTAGATGGTATGGTTGCGTGAATTTGAGGTTGCATGTGTGGCTTTTTGCACGTGTGGCACGCATTGCACTTGTATTTTAGTGCATTTATGTATCCGTGCACAAGCATTTTACATCTTGAGAATCAGCATGCCGTCTATAGGTTTCCATTGAAATTGGATCTCGGGCAGCTTACTTTATTAGTTTTCTGTCGGGGGGTTGTTAGGATCGGGGCAGATGGCGCTCCCTTTCCTCAACAGCCTTCGCTCCACTTCCTTGTTTCAGCAATACACAGCTACCGATTCGCTGCTCAGGCTTGACAGACAAGGGGGAAAGGGTCACCCTGCACGGCATACCCAATAAGAGGAGGAGGAGGGGAGGGATGTCTGCAGGCTACCGTCTGGTTTGAGATCTGAACGAGGCACAATGGCTGAGCGAGAAGAAAAGCTAAGTTGGAAAATAAGCGAAGAGCAAAGCATTGATTCACAATTTGTTTTCATTTCAGTTACTTGGGGCTGAAACAACATCAAATGCAAGTACAAAACCTTTTACTGGGAGAAGGAAGATGGATAAAATACAGACTGTTCCTCAATAAAGAGGTATGAAGGAGCGGAGAAAGAAGGTAAATATCGTTATAACAAGTACACTCTCACTCTCCCTCTCTGTCAGGGCCACCCTGGCCTGCTCTGTGTGACCTTGTCTGTCTCCATCTCTACGTGAGCTTTTTTTTCTCCATACAGGGCCCCTTTATCCATCCAATCCCCTTCTTTTCTCTCTCCCTCTCTTTTTCCCACTCCACCTCTCCCTGAGGCTAAGATACCACACAGATCGCACAGTAATGTCAGATTAAGTCACGGTGCCCCCTTTCTCATTTTAACATCACACCAGCCTGAGACCCCCCATACAAAACCAAACACACAGCTGTTTCTCTGAGAGCAGAAGGGTGGGAGAATACTTACTGTACCACTGGGACTATGAAAAGACATGCGTGGATCTTAGGGGTGATGTGAGAGGGGATGAGACGGGATTGTCATCAGCCTGTCAGCACAAAATCAATCATCCTCTTGATAACTAGCGATACCCAGGGGGCCAAGCAAGTACTTGCAGAGAAGACCTACATGTTACTAAATATTATTATCCCCAGTGTCTTTAAAAAAGATAGCAACATTAAATGGTTGATAACAAGATAATGGGCTACAATTACACCTATATTAGGTGGCATACATTGCAACACTCAAATTACATTTTTTTCTATCCTCTGCTAGACCCCACATCCATGTATGTTTAAGCAATCAATTGAACAGCCAAAACAAATGTTTGCATAGGAGAAGTAAGACAAACTGGAGCGTCATCCCCCCATTTGCCCTCTGAGTTAATTTTAAACAAATCGCCCACTGAATGGGTTTCTCCTCTAATAAAGAGTACACATTAAATCAAGATTCACCAAGTTCAACTTTTCACTTCAAGTTCAAAGACTGCATTCGGTGTTCGCTTCCACTAATGTAGTCGTTCACTAATTTGGTCAAAGTAAATAAGACTCTGCGGTAATCATTATCTTTTTCTTGATCTTAATGAGCACAAGTAGATTAGGTCAGAATAAGAGGCTAACCTTTTGAGCTAGTCAAGTTGTGTCTGTAATAAGCAGCAGAGTTTTTAACCTTGGCATGGATGTCTAGGCTCATTTGGATATTGTTTATATGTGGAGCTGAATATTTATAAATGAGTTCAAAGTGGAGCAGTGAGGTGGAGGAAGTGAACAGAATAGCACAGCTTCAGATCCCTGATGCCTCAGCTTCTTTTTTC
>CM049375.1:18274881-18362381 GCA_026937815.1 Etheostoma perlongum | reverse complement strand
CCAGAGCATATATACATATTTATTCAAAAGCTCTCTCTCTCTTTCACACACACACACACACACACACACACCCCTCTGGGAGTGTGGTTGGGATGCAGAGACATCCCAGAGAGCTGTGTCACAGTACCAGCAGGTTTCAGAGCTGTGTGGACAGAACTCTGGCCACGGAGATGACAGCTCAGGAGACAGCACGGGAGGATGACAGACATATGTTTAAAACATAAATGCATAAATGCAAACCCCTTAGGAGATGACACCTACAATAGTGGTCATCTGTCCTTATCCCAAAAGATTGGGGTGTCAAAGAATACGACAACTGTGCGCCCTTATGCGTGAATATCTATTACAGAGTTTGGAAAGTGTGTGTGGTGTGTATGTGTGTGGTTAGATGATGTTCAGACAGGTAAGCGGTATCTCATTTTGCAGATATTTCCCACATCATGGTGAGTGCTGCCAAAACAGTCCAGACCAAAAAAGTGCAGAACAGTAAGGTGGCCTAGCCTTAACCTCTCACCATGCCTGATACGACATATCAGCACTGTGTGCAGAGCTCCTTTTCTCCTCCATCCAGACCTTTAAGTGCGGTCTGGCAGGTTTGGCTGGGAGGTCGCGTATTCCCCCTCTTCATTAGTGAGAAAATGGACTCTGGTAAACGCTTGTTAAAGCCCTTACCTACACTCCCCCAGTTAATGGGAGTGATCCATTTGTGTCCGTTTCTGCCTGACAAGGCTTTACTGGAAGATTAATAGTGCGGTGTCAGGCCACGGCCACCCTCTGTCCCGTTCTCATTTCCTTTCTTCTGGGACGCACACATGCAATAATGGAACCCCGTCTTTTGTTGTAACACCATGATTAGCCAGGGAGGGAAAAAGCACAGGAATGACAGAATGAGAGAAAAATGGAGGAGAGAAGGGGAAAACAAAAGGAATATAATAAAAAAAACACTTTCCTTCATAATGTGGTACAAGTGTAGGTTTTAAGGTTGTGAATTACGGGCACTTGACAATGGCAGAGCAATATTATTAATTAATCTCCATTTGAGGTGAAGAGAGACATAATGAATCACTTGTGGGTATTTCCACTGTTATAAAAAGGCTGGCTTTATCTTGGCATGATCCAGAGAGAGGTCTGAGAAAGAGTTGACGATGGATGACAGAAAGAGAGACAGAGAAAGGGAATACATTGGGTGAATTAATAGAGACAGAAAAAAAGACAGTGAGAGAGAGTGAGAGAAAGGAGTAGGGAGAAGTCCTTAAAGGGCCACCCAGGGTTTCGTCTATCACCCAGGCCCCCCGGCAATCCCTCTTCCTTTCGGGGATGACACTGTCAAGTGTTCTGTCCCTTCACTGGCTGAACAGGATAATCGCTCTTAATAATTACACGGACATTCCCGGGAAGCCTGTCCTGTTTGGGAAGCGCAGTTCTTCAGATGAGAGTCCCATGGTGCAACAGGCCTGGATATCTGCCATATGAATGTACAAATTGAAATCTAGACAAAGTACTTTATTTTTCTATCTATTTCATCTCACTGGGTCTTTTCTCTCTGGTGATTTCTCTGATGGGCAAACCAACAATCTGGTAAACACACAAACAGACACAGACCGACGACCTGCACGGCAACCCCCTCCTCACTACATCACAGTCGGTGCCAATGGAGAGCAGGGTGTTTCTCAAAGGAGAGTATGGGGGATTGGGGCTGGTGGTGTCTCATTAAATTCTTGGGATTGTCTAATTGTCTTTCGTGGACCTCCGAGAGACTAGTACATTATACTCATTGCAATTAACTAAACAAAAGAGCCGAACCGCCCAAGCACTGGGGACAAGGCTGGCTAGGGGTAGCAAGCCGTCCAGCCGGGACCAGCACTACAAAACACAAACACACACACACACACACACACCAGAAGAGAGTGCAGAGAAACAATAAAGAACAAGAGAAAAGATATGAAGGAGAGCAAAAAATAAAGAAGGAATAAAAGGCGAGGGGAATGAGCAAGGACTCAAGACAGATCTTGGGATTGGCCAGATGTCAGAATCGGGTGGGAGGTCGGGGTGAGACGGGGTGAGGCGAAAGAGGAGGAGGGTGTCTGTGCTCATTTGAGACGCACCTTTGTGCTGGACCTGTCTTGTTTACTGCACTACAGC
Source organism: Etheostoma perlongum (assembly GCA_026937815.1). Taxonomy (NCBI): domain Eukaryota; kingdom Metazoa; phylum Chordata; class Actinopteri; order Perciformes; family Percidae; genus Etheostoma; species Etheostoma perlongum. Next base: position 18,360,239 of record CM049375.1, on the reverse strand, counting down.
TTAGCAGTGCGAGGGTCCTATTCAGGGTCCAGGCCTTTCAGAAGGTACTGAAGGAGCCCTTAAGCCCACTTAACTACCATTTTCACACACTCTGCCTGCTCTCCTCTTTGTCCTTGCCTCCATTACATCAAACGGAGGAACAAAGGTGGGGAACAGAAACTGGGGCTGGCAGAATGGCGCCCATCACAAATATTAATTTGAAAAGGTGTTAGAGAGTAGAATCTACTTTTATGCACAAGGACAACTTGGGATTTTTTTTTTTCTCTCTACCTTGTCAGGGGGGGGGTTTTTGTGGGGCCGCAATGAGCTTGGTTTTCAGGCTAAAGGGGAGGCTGAGGGCTTGCAGCATAATTATCCAAGAATAAGGGGCTTGAGACGTGGCACACTGCTAAAGACTGAGCACACACAAGCCCACACACATGCACGCGCACTGCCTATTAACTAAGCTCCCAACATCAGGCCTTCTTTCACTTGCCAGAGCTATTAGGCAGAGCAACAAACTCAGAGAAGACGTACACATGTGATGTGACTGCAGGGGTTGGCATAGAAAAACTAAGAAGCAGCAAACTGCTACTCTTCACCAGAAAAATAAACATGATACAAGCCATTGCAAAGACTGAAAAGCATACATAGATGAAAAAAAAGAGGTCATATATAGAGATATTACAAACAGCACTTTTTATTTTTTTTTAACAAACTTGTTCAAAGCATGTTTGCTGGCAAGTAAATGGGTTTGTAAAACTGACCTTGAATTGACTGGTGGAAATATAATTATCTGAACTAGAGGTAATCCACAGTCCGCTGCTCTTATTGCTAATAATTTAGAAAGACACAGAAGCTACTCACTCACGCACGCAGACACACACGCAGACACACACGCATGCACGCACGCACACAGGTGCAAGGCGCATGATTTTTCTGTGGAATGCTGTTTTAGTCAGATCACATGAGAAAATGGGGTGAAAAGTTTACCCTGCCATTTCATTTTAGAAAAAATGTGCAATCCTCTCTGACGTCCCCCCAACACACGCACGCACACACGCACACACACAAACACACACACACACACTTCCCCAGTTCAGGCAGTCACGGTCAGGGTTGTGCGCTCTGTTGAAAAGCCCATCCTGTGTGTATATAGATGGTGTATCGTTCTAATCTGCAGGATACAAGAGCTGCACACCTACATCTCAGTCTGCCCACACTACAGGTCTCGCTGCTGGTCAAACCATACCCTCTCCTGCTCTGGCTCTCAGCGGGCTGGCTCTGACCCAGATACTCTGGCTGACCCTGCCAACATGTGGTTGAGTTGGGCACGGCAGACTCTTTCAGGTGTTAGCTGGGAATGGGTGGATGGAAAAACAGAAGGAGAGGGATGAGGAGAAACAGGACACGGCGCTGGCTCAACACCTAACTTTTATTTATTATTTTTATTTGATTTGCACTGAAAAAATAAATACAAATAATAAATAAGCAAGCTGAAACACCGCCTTTAGTCACATTAAGTTGAAAAATGTATATTACTCTCTGCTTGGTATCACAGTGGAAGGTAGGAAGCTCCTGTGTGTTTATGCATATTTGTTTACAATTACCAGCATGTGTGCATGCACGGGGCCTGTCCACTCACCCTCACATACTGTAGGTTTTCCTAAGAAGGAGATAATGCAGTAGGGGGAGTGCCCATTTTGATCTCTGGCAGAGCAGCCACAGACTGAATCAAACCCCAGCTCAGTGTGACTGCGGGCAGACAGCTATTTGATGGGGGGAAAGGACACCTCATTCACCTTCGCACCACACCTCCCACCCTTCAAAACCATACACACTCACAATTACTCATAATCTGCTTATGATGCCGGCCTACGATGGGTTTGCTAACACTGCAAGAATAAGAAAGCCCCACAAGTGCAAAGGAGAGCCAGAGAGACTGAAAGACAGAAAGGACTGTCTCCAGGTGTCCAGTACTACTTTTTGTTTTACGTTGTGCTATTTTCCTGCACCACATACTGAGGCTTACACATTTCACACAACTGCTTTGCTCCCAAGCTTCAAGGAAAATAAGAAGGAAATAAAGACAGGATGGATAAGGAGTGAAAATAACTGCTGCGGCATTTAGAGAGAGAAGAGAATTGAGGCATATAGTTTGTAAAGGAGAGTAAATAAGGGAAGAAAAAGGATAAAACATGAGCTTTTGTTTCTTGCTCATTCAGCTGCAGGATAAATGAATATGTTTGGAAATTAACCCTGACCAGTTGATGGATAAAAATGTGAACAGATCTGCTTTCTGTATTGTGCAATGTGAATGACATAATATATATTTAGAGTAAATAACATACAATGGCAAGCGAGTCAGTATGTTTAATCTAAGTAGTGTTGGATCCTGGACTATTTTCAGAGTGACACAGCAAACAGTTGGCTTGTAATCCTCCCTTTTGCTGCAGACTCAACACACACAATGCGGGGATTCTCTTAGTGCTCGCCACAGTATGTTGCTTAGCAAAAGAAAAAAGAAGAAGGGAGATATTCATAGTTACAAAAGGAAGAAATGAAAAAAATCTATGTCTATCAACACCCACTAACTAGCAACAACACCGACTATAAGCCCATTCCAGTCTTGTCGATATTTAAGTTTTTGTATAAATCAAAAAATAAACAAAACAAAAGAAATATTAATTTGTAAATTGCAAAGTTCATTCTAACTAATCATTGGTAAACCAGTACAGGCACTCATAGTAGTCACTTTCAGAGTAAATTCTGGTGTGTGTGTGTGTGTGTGTGTCAGATGCAGGTTATAGAACAAGAAGAGGGAGAAAGAGATGAAGAAAGTCTGTGAGTTGAGGTTTCCACCACAGCAGTGCATCTCTGGGGAAAAGTGGTGGGTGTTTCGATGACAAAGCCGTCTATTTCCATAGGCTCTCTGTGCCTGATCTCCCTCTAGTCCCTCAGAGCCACGGCCTTGATCTGGGCAAACAGAGTGAGTGTGAGTGAGTGTGTGTGTGTGTGTGTGTGTGTGTGTGTGTGTGTGTGTGTGTGTGTGTGTGTGTGTGTGTGTGTGTGTGTGTGTGTGTGTGTGTGTGTGTGTGTGTGTGTGTGTGTGTGCGTGTGTGCATTTATTCATCTGCTCACATCATTTCTAAGTTGATGGTACTGAGTCACAGCTGGTATGCAATGCTACAATCTCGTATCCATCCTCTCTTTTATAGAGTCTATATCGGACACAGAGGAATGAATAGCCATGTCTACGCTAACAAGTGCTAACATCACTGCATTTTAGCATTTAAGCAGGAAGTACCTGCAGGGGGTGATGAGAGAAAAGTCTGTAGAAATAGAACTATAGCCTAGAGGGAGATTGAGAGAAGAGATGTAACAAAAAATGAATGATAAAATTGCAATATTGGAGGCTGAAGACGAAGGTAGAAACCCAGTTAAATCAATTATATTAATGATAATATTAAAATGTGAAAATGCAGACATTTTTCAGAGATGGATATACATGCTTATACGTATATGTATGTATTATGTTTTAGGTCAAGGTATATATCTTTTCTCATCTGTATAGCTAGATAGATAGCTAGATGGATGGATGGATGGACACACTGACAACAAATGGGGCCCAATTAAGTCAGAGAGTGGGGGAGTAAAGGGACGAGGGAGAGAGTGTTGATCTAGCCTGACAGTATACTGCCACCCATCTGTCTGATCTGGTACAACAGTCCCTGCTCTTCACACATCTGTCCCAGGAGCTGTCGCTCAAGTTTCATATTATTCAGAAAAAAAACAAAAGCATAAGAAAGGAAAGATCAGAGACAGGGGAATGATGAAAGCTCTGAAGAGATTACATGCAGACAGTGACAGTTTCAGAGAGAGAAGGATGGAGAGAGGAGAAAAAAAGGAAAATTGTGTCTGTTCCACAAAGTCTGTTGTATCAAAAGGTATTATAGAAGCCTGGAGCAAACGTCTGCTTACCTGCCAGCCCAGTCTGACTGAATCTCTCTCTTTCTCTCTCTCTTTCTCTCTCTCATCACACACATAATAACAACTAAATGCACACAAAAGCATTTTTTATTGACATCAAATCAAAAATTTCATAACATGTGCAACTATCTAAGAAGATATAAAAGTGCTCAAAATCTCCTCCCCAACTCCACCTCTCGTTGATATCAGCATAAATCCAGTTTAGGTATTCCCCGGCTGGGGAACAGGGATGGCTGCTAGGCTGGGCTACCACCAGCCTTGGTTCATGTGCAGGTTCCAGTTCATCCACAGTTCACGGAAACTCTCATCTTTTTGAAGCAGCATCCCATCAGCTCAAGATCATGATTATTCAGGACAGAGAAGAGAAGCGTGGCATGCCATCAATACAACATCTGCCCTTCTCCCTACATCCCTGTTTCTCTTTCTTCTTTTACACACACACACACACACACACACACACACACACACACACACACACACACACACACACAAAACTCCCTTAGAGAGTTAGCACAGCAGCATTTAAACCCATGTTCTGACCCTATGTGTAGATCCATGCCAAGTAATCATTTGCCTTTTGCTCTTATTTTGCAGCGCCTCCCCAGCTACAAAAAAAGCACACAGCCCTAAGCTTTGAACATTTATCCATCCAATTTGACTAACTTTGAGGATCTTGCTGCAAAGTTAAGCATGCATATTTAAATTTGTGCCACATCTGGAGAAGAAATTTGTGTATTATTAATTCCTTGACATAAAACATACAAATATGAGCAGGGGAATATGCATCCCTTGCCCCAAGTAATAGTAAAAGGGTTTCTTACTTAATCAGGGTTAATCAGGTTAGTGTTTGTGTGTATACAGTCTCACACACACACGGTGTGTCTCACACACACACACATACACACACAACCAACTGGAGTTTATACAATATTGCATTTTTTCCAGAGTTATCCAATATTTATGACAACCAATAAATGAGGGCAGAAATCATTACTTTCCACTCTGTGTTTCTTCTATTTTAGTTTTAAAACATCTACCACCTACAAAGCACACATCGCCAACTATACACATTTTTAGAAATCAATTATCACATAACTTCAAGTTGTATAACTTGCCTTTAAGTTGTAATAATTGGCATATAATCAACTAATTAGCAAGAGGTGAGCCAACCAGATAAACTACCGTTAAAGAGCTTTAAAGAAGGCAATGATGAACATCATGTTCTTCAGCGCACAGCATAAGGAGGACGTTGTGACTCAGGTTCCCCACCAGCGAGCCAGCTTGCTTTTCCTACACTGCCACCCACTGCCAGCATATGCCACTTCCATACACAAGTAAAAGCACAAGGAATGTTACACAAACTGCACACATAGACACAAGTCAATATGAGCATTAATGCACCTGCTAACACTTCTATCCCCTCTAATAAACACAGAGACGCCCCCACTCTGTTTATGCACACATCCACAAACTTCGTTCTATTCATCTGGCCTCTTCCTGTTCTTGTCTTTATTTTAATCTGCAGGAGAGGAGTTCACCAAGAAGTCAGCGGGGCATTTAGGAGTTGCGCCGCCAGCATCACACACACTCATGCGCGCAAACACATACACACATGTTCACGCAAAGCTACAGGGACACACAGCGCAATGTGGAACGCAGCAAGGTGGAGGTAGGACGCATCAGCATTTTAAATTAACCAATGGTAAACAGAGAACAATTTGACATCAAGAACCCCCTGCGTCTGTTCCCGTAGTGGTGAGAAGAATAAAAGAACAAAGCATGAAAAAGTGCAATAGTCTGCCAGACTGACAAAGCGGTTTGTAAAGAAATGAAGCAAAAAAAAAATAAAGATATTCATTAGCTTTCTTATATATGCACATACATTACACCTTTAATAATATTTATTTCAAAAATACACTGGAGCGTGGCGGGGGGGAAGGATATTAGTGGTTGAAAAGAAAAGGACTGATGGTAAAATAAATGAGTGAGAAAAGAGAAAGAAAACGAGAATGAGGGAGAGCGAGAAAAAGAGAGAGAGAGCGAGAGAGATATCTGTATGTAGGTTATTGCAGTCTCACTGCACCACTCTTGAATTTCAAACAAGAACCCTGGGCAGAGCAGAGAGCAGAGGAGAGGAAAGGGAGGAAAGACAGAGGCGGCGGGGTGAGAGAACGAGCAGCTAGCTAACACTGGAGGCTAACAGGAGGCAGGCAAGAGGAGTGGTTATTAATGAGATATCTTAATAACCAAGAAAGGAGGGCACCAGAGAGAAGGAGAGGAGATGAGAGAGGAGAGAGGCATGGACCTGGAACAGGGAGAACTTCTGGTAGAGAGTGCAAAAGGGGCTAAAGGAGGGAATGAACTAAATATACTGGATCTACAGGAAACTAAGATGTGTTTTGCCTTTTCTCTTTACTTTATACTTTGTTATATTCCCACAGTCAGTCTGTGCATGCAGCTGTTCTTGTGAATTATTTTATTATTTTCCATGTGTGCAAGTATGAAGCTGCCCATTTTTTGGTACATGTATGAATGTGTATTTATTTTGATTGCATCCAGGTGTTACTTTCTGTATATCTACGAATTATTTTTTGCTTGTGTGTGAGTGTGAGGCTGCAGCATCCCTCTAATTATTAGTGTATTAGAGAGAGTCAGCTCTTTGATCTGGGGGCTGTGCCGGGCCTCAGCACTCGCTGCGCAGGGTGGTCTCCCATCATGCTCGGCTGATCACAGACGCAGTCTCACTATTGGCTGCCTGGCAGGCCCTCCCATCAGCCTCGATGCTACACGCCTCTGACAACTTCATTAGCCCGACTCAACCCTCCGAGTCTACTCTGCTATACTCTGCTCTGCCAGCAACAGGAAGCGAGCGTTGGTACACAACCAGGAGGAGTGTAGGGAAGATGTTTGTAGAAATACTGAGTAGTATGAGAACTACAATACAGAAAAATAGACTCATTTGGTTAAAAAGGAAGATGACAGAATCTTTCTTTTCTTGATTCTAAAAAAAAACCTCACAAAATCATAGGTGTAAAAATTTACAAGGATCACAATTTTGTGATAAGGTTATATTTTGTTCTATTTACCCCAATGTCGCCCAAGGTGTACTATACCTATGTTATGTATTTTATTATTTTTTTATCTGATGAATAAGACACAAAGAACATAAGAACAAAAGATGAATGGAATTGTATGCTGTCCTCTATCATATGGCTATTATAATACATTAAAGGCATCTCTGTCAATCAGTCTCTCTCTCTCTCTCTCTCTCTCTCTCTCTCACACACACACACACACACACACACACACACACACACACACACACACACACACAATAAAGCAAGCTTGCACTAAAAACAGTAGTAAATAAAAAAGTATTGTAAAAAGTAGATATATTAATACAATCTTTTACCAATCTCATTGGCGGATGGACTTAAGCCTTATTTATTCTTAAAATATCAAAAGTCAAAATGAGAGCTCATCTCCAATGCTTCAGTTCTTGTCACAACAAAAACTGATGGTCCATATCAATAATATCCTTTAATCATTTACAGACATAGCTGACACATCTAGGACAAAGCATTTGTAACATCCCATTTTAAATTGCAGTAGTCATAAATCTGATCCCTTTAACAAATCTTGGTTGTCTTTCATTCCGAAAGTGTCCCGACTGCTGAATATGCAAGCTCTTCAGTTTACAGGCCACTCAAACTTGTTTTCTCCCATAATGCACAGAGATTATGGTGTAAACAACTACGTCTCTTTGCAGGACAACGGATTTAGTGTAAGTCCACCTGGTCAGCTCTTTGGACTGATCAGACTTCCAAGCAGCTAAACAAGACGGGTTCTTGTAATACTGGGTTTTGGTTGCCGGTAGAGCAGGTAATCCAGGTTTACCATCGTTGTAGCTCAGTGGTAGATATGTGAACTGTTGAACTCTGTCCCTGCAGCTGAGGCTTGGTTGTGTAGCAGGCTAATTAGCCGGTCATAGGGATGAGGGGAAAAAAAGATATATATCTCGCTCTTCCTCCCCTGCTCCAATTCTACTTCTTTTCATCTCTCATTCATGAGCCCTTGGTGGTGCCCTTGGCATTGGGTATGTACACTATCAATTCATACCATCACACACAGACTCAGGGCTGGCATTATAAAACCATAGCACAGGTTGCATAATGAGCACATAGTTTAATGAAGTTGTTTCAGGGGTGATGCTGTGTGCAAAAGAAAAATCAATGAGTATTTCACAATCAGAGATATATTTTATTTAATGTCAATTTACATTTAGTTTGTTGGATGTTATGTTGGCCTTTCTGTGTGGAGTTTGCATGTTCTCCCCTTGTAAAAATATAAAAAATATGTTCCCCTCCGTCTAATGTGTGGTGAGCGTCTCTCGTCGTAAGGCTGCTGTGCATCCCATTCCTTCCCCCCTCCACCCCCCACCACCAACCCCCCCACCCCCGCTAAAGCGCTTTGAGTGTCTATGATAAAGCGCTATATAAATGAATGGAATGAATGAATGAATGAAATATTCCTTGTCAAACCATCTATTCATTCATTACTTCTGTCAATCTGACAGTCCGTATTTTCAGTTACCCTGAATCAGAGCTCATATAGTGACCATAGTTTTAGAGAAGATTTTGAAGAGTGAATTCTGATACAGAACAGACCAGCACCAGTGGCGGCGCAGGCTCCAATCAAATTCACAGAGACACATACATGTCAGGACTGTGTAACTGTAGGAGTACCAAGAGAGGGTTTTCTAATGTGTATATAATTGGAAACTGAATATCTTTGGATTTTGATCTGTTGGTGAAGAAAAAGTAATTTGGTATTTTTCACAATTTTCTAATATTTTTGAGTCATGCTAAACAATAATTAAAACTAATTCTAAAATACAATCTACAATTTTCTGATGTTTTATAGACTAAGCAGTTCAGTGAAAATAATAACTGGAAGCCATTAAGCACCTCTGATTATTGCTTTCTGTGCATTTAACATCATTTTATTTTACCGACAGTCTCTCAACTATTTTATCAATCAAGAACACAGAAGTGAAAATATTCATCCAGGAAAAGAATGTGTTCTTTAAGCAAAAAGATGGCTGTATGGCTGAGATAGAAACTCAATCCCGCCTCCTGCTGAGCTAGAGACGAGTGCTGGCTGTCGACAGGCTCACCACCTGACTACTACACAGCTACTGATTTGAAACGACAAGTCAAGAGAAGTCAGAAGTAAATAAGAGAGATTTATAGAGAGTGAAAAAGAGGGAGAGAGAGAAGGGTAATAGATTTGAGAGTGTTTTTGGGGAGTAAACAGATGGAGTAAACACAGCACGGGGGTAACCAAGGGACTCCCACCGAACCCGCTCAATGTGTCACTGACACTGCAGAGCAGAATCAACAAAGTGCTCTGAGGGCAACATGCACACACACATACGCACACACTCACACAATCACACACAGTTCACCAATTGGCAGGATGCTGGGACCCAGAGCTCCTATCCAGAGCAGTGACAGGCACATGGAGTACAAGCTGGCTGACAGCACATGACAACTCTTCAGCTAGTGGAAAAAGAGAAAGGCATCTCCTACTCTACTTTCCAACTGTGGCTTTAACAAGTGGCCTGAATATGTGGTAGTGAAAATACAGTAACACTAAAAATTTTAAAATATTAAGTGTAAAATATCACTGTACTGAGGCATAGCTAAAAATTTGCCTTCTCTTAAATCCTGATTGCGATCTAAACCTCATGCTATCACCCATCTGTATTACTTCTCTCTCTCCAATTTCATCCATGCCCCCAGACCTGCTCGCATGCCCAAACTGTGCTGCTGTGTGCCAGCGTACGAACAGGCCTGTAGGCCTGCCCAAGAGAGAGTTAGAGACGAAGAGAGAAAGAGGGAAGGAGAAGGTAGCCAATTAAGATTGGGTAATGGGAGAGTGAATGTGTGTGTGTGTGTGTGTGTGTGTGTGTGTGTGTGTGTGTGTGTGTCTGACTTCAAGCGGCTGTAAGTGCACTTGCTCTTGTGTGTGCATATGTGTATGCGTGTCGTGCCACAGGCTGTGCAGCCAGACTTAATTTAGCTAGCCCAGGTTTTTAACACAGGCCTGAAGCTAGCCAGCAAGCTATAGCTGGACCAGAGAGCCAGAAGTTAACAGGCACATTGCTCTCCTAAACCCCCTGAGATCTCATTCCCACCCTGAGGGGTGAGAGAACTCATTTAGTCATTGATGACCATCACTGATCACATCCTTGTGGTCATATCTATCCATCATGTACTTCATTACAATAAAGCTTTATGAAGCAAAAACTTTTTTCCCCCCTCGAGTTACAAGACCTAGACAGTTGACAATGCTAAAAGAGGTACGGGGACCATTCAGCTGTCATTGACAAAACTTCTGATATGGTGATTGTTTGCAAAACTGACATTTTGAATGACTGCTACCATTTGCATTGCTGTATAGATGTACAGTCTGACAGACTGCTTTTAAGCCATGAACAACAACAGAGGACAACAAAGGTGGAAAGATTCAACATATTTCTGTTTTCTTTATGTCCCCTGGAAGGGGAGCTGAAAAGACTTGCTACTTTGTGTATATGAATGTGTGTGCAGTACCCATGTGTAATGTATATGTGATGCTTGTGTGGCATCAGGGCTGAGATGGATGTGGCAACATGTAATTTTTGTAGTGCAGTGGGGCATGCCCTTGACGTTGTTATCACTGATAAAAATCTTCTTCTTTTTTAAACACAGGCGTGGCAACAGTCTGAACACAAGCACACAACTTGATCACTGGTGTTTATGAGAATTCACGCCTGGGGACTTAAGACAACAAAACAGTGTTGGATTGTGTCTGAGCTTCCAAACAAACAAACAAACAAACAAACAAACATGTGCCAAACTAGCAAAGCAAATATCAACCAAAATTTCAGTTGTCTGGCTTACAATATGTTTGGCTATGGAATTAATAAAAATTGCAGCAATAAAAAGAAGATCAATTGCAAATGACGTAGGGTGGATGTAGCCTTAAGCAAAAGATTGTAGAGTGACAATCAAACTAAACATAAAATGAGGCATGTGTGTTTGTGCATGCATGGCAGAGAGTGTTCATGGATGCATGTGCACACTTCACACTGTCTCTCTGCGTGTCTCATGTGTGTGTCGTCTTATTCTACGAGGTAATAGGCAGTCAGCTTCACAGCCAGAGCATGACCTAGAAAGTGAAACCACATGGCAAGGGACTAAATGTGTCACATGGGCTCAATCATTTTCCCTCTCTCTCTGAAGACAGAGAGAGAAACAGAGGGAGAGAGAGGGAGGAATAGGGGAGGGAGAGAGAGAAAGAGAGAGAGAGAGAGAGAAGGCTTCTACAAACCCGCTGCACTCAGAAGCTAATTAAGTCATTTGAAATAGCCACAGAGGGTACCTGTATGCAATCTAGCAAAGGGTTGATGAGGCTCTGCTAGGCCCCGGGCTAACTTCAAAAAGAAGGCAATGAAAGACAGGAGGAAAAGGAGAAAGAAAAATGGGAAAAAGTGAAGTGTTTTTTTTAATTTACACCCAACTTGAAGAAGAGCATGTGTGTCTGTGTCTCCTTGTGTTGTGCAGCAGGAAAAAAGGTTAAGCATGACCCCAGCAGTGAATGTCTGCCCACACAGAATCCCCAATAGGGAGCAGGTGGGACGATGCAAGGCTAGAGGGATGGAGGGGTAAAGTAGAAAGGCTCCCGATAATAATTGAGAGAGTTCACTGAGCAGCCATGTCATACAGTGTGCATATGTGTATCCATAAGCTCACTACCCCTAAATGCCATACTGGCACAAACCCACACACCTTTGTGTACTTGCCCTGACCCTTTGTAGGCACATGCTGAATTTAAATGGACACTTTTTAATCATCGGTGGACACAAACTTAATTAAAAGTTACAATGGCAGCCGGATACATACAGATAGAAAAAGATGGGAGCATTCATGCTTGATTTCTAAACAAAGGATAATATAAGAAATCTACAGCTGTGCTTGAACAGAACACACACATCTGCGGGTTTTGTGCCCTAACATGCATGCCCTCACCAGGGGCAAGCCTGGCGACACCAGCGACTGAACTGGGTCACACACACACACATACACACACACACACACAGCATAGACTGCGGCATTGGCAGCTTGGTGATCACAGGAGAGGGCAGACATGGGGCTGGATGTAGAGTGATTGGACTATTCTAGGTCAGCTATCCTGACAATGCACCACTGTCTCCTAATGTGGTGGACTAAAGGATAAAGGCTGTGCTTGGCCTGACATTACAGCTACATGTTCCAAAAGGAATAACTGCTACATACAAAGACACACACATGCAAAAACATACCCTAAAACACTTAACACTCACAAACACACTTCATGTACATGTACAAACTGACACTTACACGTAAACATGCATACATCTATCTATGGCAAGGGAGGTTTGGGGCAGGTTCAGGAACCCATGAATTTGAATCACCTCTATCTCTCTTTTTTTCTATCCTGGTCTAATAAAGCTGTGTGCAGCAGATCTCCTCAGCAGCCTATAGAGAGAGATCAGCCCGTGGACTTCAAAGGGGTTGCAACTAGGTCACCACAAGACACTGCAGTCAGCTAGAGCACAGTCTCTGGTCTGAGACATCTCACTTCTTTCCCTTCCTTCTCTTTCTCTCCTTTCCTCTCCCTCTTGCTCCACCAACCACTGCCTCCCTCTCTCAATACAATGATATCAGTGGAATTAAAATGGATTATGGTGCCTTTCTCTCTTGTCATTCCCTGGGGTTGTACAGCACCATGTCATTTTACTGTTACTATAATGTTACTTCTTTATCACTGTCCATTGAAGCTGGTGCTCAGCAGTTTAACTAATGTTTAATTTAGACACAGAGCTGGAGAAACGGAGGAAGGAAGGAAGAGAGAGAGAGAGGGAGAGAGGGAGTGAGAGAGAGAAGGCAGACATAGAGACACCAAGAAGAAGAATGCAGAAACAGCCATGGTCACACACTGCCATCCTGATCTGTAAAAGGCCAAAGAGACAGTGACTCCAAAGGCAACTGCACAACACTTTAGGTAAAACAGACACAGATGAAGCCAAAGAGATGAAATTGAAAAAGGAACCGTAGAAAGAGAAGGGAGAAAGGAGAGAGTAAGAAGAAGAAAAAAGGGGAAGGGAGGGAAGGGCGAGTTTGAACAAGGTCAAAATAAACAGTGGGCTGCAAGCCTCATCCCTGAACACCGAGCAGAGAACAACTTTTAACACCTAAAAACAGCCATCAACATCTTATGGATAAAGGGAGGCAGGAAGACAGGGGATGTACACTTTCATAAGGTAAGTGAAGGACATAACATAAGTGGCTACACACACACACAATGTCAAAAATGCAAGTACATATGAACACACATTCATACAAATGCACACACGACATTTTGTGTGCGTGTGTTTGTGTGTGTGTGTGTGTGTGTGTTTGTGTGTGTGTGTGTGTGTGTGTGTGTGTGCATTTGTATGAATGCGTGTTCAGTCGACTTTATGCATTTTGGACAAAAGCTTGCATTTGTAGCAATGTCTATCCATCTGTGTGACTTCTGAAAGTGGTATTGTGTATATGTTTTCCTATGTTTCCTTTTTAAATGTATTTATTGCAGTGTTCTTCCACCATTTTCCAGACATTCACATTTTTATTCTTTTTATACATGTAAATAACACAGTATGGTAGAATCAGGGTTATTGGGATTAGGATGAGGAAGGAGTACTGTATTGCAAATCTTTGACAAGATTTATTTTTTTATTTTTACAGATTCTACCTTTGGGGTTGACCTTAATCCATTTGTGATCTCTGATTGTAAAGGCTATTTGTTTTGTGTATGTCCAAAGTGTGTTTTCTGTAGATGAATGGCATGAATTTAGTTTTGGTGGATTTGGCTGTTTCCATGACCTTGTCACCTGCTTTATGGCCGTCACACACAACAGGTTAAAAAGAAGTATGTCTATTGATTTTTATCTTTCCTAGTAGATTAATACCAAGTTCTACTATGTCAATGCCAACACTACATATGCCTTTGCACTAATCTTAGTTGAAGGGCAAACTTTGCCACATTTGCAATGGAGTGAACTGAAGCAGGATTTCTCTCGATGTGAGCGAAGACAAAGTTGGAAGAAGCAAACAGCTAGCCTTGGGCAGCTGACAGTTATTTTACAGCCTCTGGTCCTATGCAGCTTTAAAGTTAAAGTAAATCTTGATTTATGTAGGTCTTCCATTGACATGTTTGTTTCTTCACAGCGTTCAATTAGACCTTGCTTAGTGTACTATGAACCAACTTAGTTTTTAATCGGGTTTTACTCTGTATCACTTTGGGATTGCTTTAAACAACAAAAAGTGATTTACAAATAAAATTGATTATTATTATTATTATTATTATTACTACTACTACTACTACTTGGGCACAGAGGACATCTAATCAATCTCCGTAAAAAGCTGAAACACAGTACTGGGGTTTCTGTCTGCTAAGGTAACAATTATCCACTACTGCGCCTAATAGGCAATGCTGCTCATTTAGCTTTAAATAGAACTCTGTTTTATAAAAATGCACCTGATGCGACCACCCGTCACCACAGATAGATCAAATCAGCACTTAGGATAGAAATAAAATGTCTTTCATATTAGGACCATTGAGCATTGAGGACAATTGTAAAAAAAATTATTAAATAGAGAAAAGTTTAGCTGATAAACATAGTGATTAGAGTGTCCGGATAATGGCATGATCATTACAGGTGTGATAATCTATCAGACATAAATTACAATAGGTCGATACCCACCACTGGAGGCAGGGCCCGGGGTTATATGCCCAGCAGTACTACCGCTGGCTTGGTTGTGCATTGTTACAAACATAGTTGGCAGCTTTGGTGAGCAGGTCGCCAGTCAACACCTTAGTTATGCACACACTGAGATGAATATAGTTTTTTATAAACAAGACTAAAGTATATGAGAATTTTGCTAATGATGTGGACTTAATAAGCCATTGTTGTTGGAAGGTCTGATCAAGTGCATTGTTTCAACCAATTATTAGGTTGACTTATTGCTTGGTCAATCACAATTGTAGAATATAAGCACACACTGAGGAAGGGCGCTGCCACAAACGTCCGTTATGTGGCAATAAAAATATTAAATTGGATTAATTAAAACTGCTGTCCTAGTAACTATATCTAAGAATATTAGCAAGCAAATTTAGACTTTGAAAGAGGAATGCATCTATCGCTTACGAATGCGTATGTTTAGGTCTATGTTTTACAGGGACTTCTCTCACTTTCAGGACCATTGCAGGTGCTGCCTCTTTCTTCAGTCAGCTGATGAAGAGCAGCATGCCAGGGCCTTCCTGGAGACAAGCGACACTGTCCTCTCATGGCATCCCAAAAAATTATTTTGTTCTTACCTCTGCATTTGCCTTATGTTTATTTGTGTGTACAGTATGCGTGTATGACTGACTGTGTGTTTTGACACTGTCGCTGTGTTTCTGGGTGTGCGCCATGCCATACTGTGTTTCTGAGCTCAGGTTGACATTTGTTTGACTGACATCAGGGGCGACAGCAGCACAGTGGCATATGGTAACCGCCTGCTAACCGCTAAAACTTGACATCAGCGCAAACAAGTCAGCCAAGCGTGGCATAGCGTGCTCCTAAGAGGGTTAAGAGATCAGCATACAGCAGGATAATAACACCTAACATAAGCACCATAATACCAGATAAATGGGAGGAGAGATAGACTCAGATGAAACCGATGACTAGTTACACAAAAAGGTAATGGATAAAGTACAATGATGAACCTGTTGTATAGGTGGTCCAGATATCAGCATTTGCCTCACGCCTGACATTAGTTTCACATCCAGAATGTGTTCACATCAATAAGACTTTACTGTAAATCACCCTATTAAGCATTTACAAGCAGTATATGAATATTAAATAACTGGTTTATGAAACACTGTGATGTAGTAAGTGATAGAAAATGTTTATTACTGCATTTGTCTACCACTGTAACTCCTACTACTGCTGTATTAACTGTTAAAGACAATATAGTAAAACACAGGTTTAACATAAAATGTGTACTAGTCGGAGAATTGTACACCTCCTACACGTCATTGCTTATACGCATTGGATTTCATGCATTTCTGTACCAAAGTACAACATAAGAGGCATGTTGATGCCTCTTAGGTTCTCACAGATAGACACGGGTAGTTATCCAGTGACCCAATGAGCTGCACAAGACAAAAGAGCCGCAGAACAAATCTGATCACTGATGCCATCTCCACTCATTGTCTGTTTCTCCTTCTTTCGCACTGACACAAAAGCACACATATCTAGAAACACCGCCATCACTGCAGTGATCTGATGTTCTGAAATGTACATTTCACATCCACAGAGAAGGCAGGACAATATCAGTTTGAAATGACAGATAAGCCTTCAAATACAGATTCCATCTTCAACGTCTGGTCATATAGAGATGCAGCAAAAACACAAAAGCAGACAGCTACAAGACACTAACACGTACAGGTAAACACAGATAAAAGTGCAGCCTCAAAAACATGTATGGCAAATATTACTAATCATCTATGGCAAATAATCCAGTGGGACAAATGATTGAAAAACTGGTTTAGATGTCTGAAAAGCATCATGTTGTCACCATTAAAAAGTCAGTGTCCAAAACATAATTTTCTAAATGTCTGCAGGAAAACCAGAACAGCCCTCCAGCCTCTATTTTCATTTCTAACCACAGAGTTGGCACTAAAACTATTAGCAGAACGATTTGTTGTTGTTTGCCTGAAACCTTAGTGTACCCCCTAGAACCCTGGTAACCCCAATTTAAGCACAGAGTTTCCTCTCATCGATCAAAGTGTGAGGCACACAGTCCAGAAGCATGACACTGGCACTGGAGAGCTTACAGCAGGTTTCAACTTTGACCCTAAAAGATGCTCAGTGGCGGATTTTGTGTGTGTGTGTGTGTGTGTGTGTGTGTGTGTGTGTGTGTGTGTGTGTGTGTGTGTGTGTGTGTGTGTGTGTGTGTGTGTGCGTGTGTCTTTTCACATCACAATGGGTCACCTATCTGCTCACCACTAGCTCAAAACACAATTTCCTCCTGGAACATCCAAAGCTAAGCACTTTTAACCTCTGCAAACTTGCTGCAATGGAGAAAACATGTAAAATGTCCAAGAAGATGTTTGAACCTATGTGTGTGTGTGTGTGTGTGTGTGTGTGTGTGTGTGTGTGTGTGTGTGTGTGTGTGTGTGTGTGTCTGCATGTAATATCAACTGACTGAACAAACACATACGGTACATACACCACCGGTAACTACAAAATTTTTTTTCCGCTGTCAGAGAGTGAACATACAGTAGATTGTTGTGTGCGCATGTCTTTAGTGTGTGTGTGTGTGTGTGTGTGTGTGTGTGTGTGTGTGTGTGTGTGTGTGTGTGTGAGTGTGCGTGCATTACCCATAGAGAAGTGTTCCCAGTGAGAGAGTGAAGAGGTATCCACCACACACTGCCTGGGGCCCTCTGGAAGAGAGACTAAACAAGACCTTCCCATTGGGATGCACACACATAGCCTGCAGCTGCAAATGACCTACTACCCACCTCACACACACACACACACACACACAAAGCCTTTTTGATGGCATAATTTGTTAATTTCAAGAGAGAAAAATAAAGTCAATTATCACATGTGGGCTAAAAAATGTACACCCCCAATAATGTTGTACAATTAGATCAAAGTCTTCATCTGTCATTTTCTTTTGGTTTTCATCCTCTTGTTTTATTCCATCAGCATGGTGGCATAAGCAGCCTAGAAACTGACACCCCAAACAACTCATCAGATTTTTCAACTATGCACTATATTTCAACGTACATGTACATACTTTACATTCAGAAAGTAAAAGTTTAATTTCCCTCTAAGTGTATACAACCTACTGTATTGTAAGAAACAAACTGCTACATCTGTACTCGTCATGTTCACTTTTTGGATCTACGGCAGTAGTTCTAAAACTAGTTCCAAACCATGCCACATACAGTATCTTGCCACATCCCTGGCCACTTTTATGGCACCCCAGGGTTCTGCAGCTGCCACTGAAAACAACTGACCTGAAGCACTATGTTTAAATTTACACTACTTAAATTGGATTACTTTTAGAGCAGGAATCCTCTATTGCAATTTCCATGTGCTATGTGTGTAAATCCAGAGGTACTTTATACAAAATAAATGAACTCTGCACAATAAAATTTCCAGAGTTAATTTACTATATCTCTGAAAGTGTTAAAATCAACACTTCTTATGTTTATGGAGGCCAATCGGCACTAATAAACACCACAGATTTGCTGTGTTTTTCCTTGAATCTCTGCTCTTAGCCCGAATGTGAAATGGCATAATGCTTGCTCCCGCTTAAACACTGATGTGAATTACAGTACCAGTCAAAAGAGAAAGCGTGTTCAGACTTCTGACTGGTTATGTATGTATGTGGCAGATTTAAAGGGGATGCAAATTGCAGATGCCACTGGTAATTATAATGACAGGACCTCCCAAAAGAAAATCCAATTTAAATAGGGCTCAATATGGAATGCGAGGAAAATGTCCTACACAAATAACATACAAAAACAATGATAACATGTGCTATGACCTATTACTAACAGTGTGTTTAGAAAATACCTCAAACCCAATCTTTCTCATTTATCAGTGTCTTATAAAACAATAGCCAGTGTGTTTTCCTAAAGGAAGCCTGAGGATGAACATATCTTCTTAATATCATTCTCTGACTGACAAATAAAGACTCCTTGCCAATATAAACTCAATGAAACCACAATCAATATAATGCTACAAGGTATGCACGCACATACACACATAAACTACACAGATAGGGGATGATGCACCATTACCTGGAACACATAACAATCAGCTGTATGCTCATACAGTATGCACATGCCCACACTCTCGTAATGCATGTACACACACACACACACACTAAAAGATACTTAATATGCAAATATTTTCTTTACAACAGGGACAGCACTCCATTGTTCATCTGGACGAAGGGGGTCAGGTAGATGGATAAATAGCTCTCTAGATATCTAGCTCGGACGTCAATTGATGAGATTTCACATCCGGCAGCAGCAGTGCTGTTAGGACAGGGAATACCACCACAAAATAATGTTTTCTCTCCCTCTGATCAATTTTTAATTTGGCCTGTGCAGCCGAGCCCTTGGCAAGCCTGGCCCCGGTAATTATGGTGGGTTATTGACAGCTGCCTTCCCGCGGGATGCTATTTAAAAGAGGTTTAACCCCAGAGCAAGTCCAGGCCCCACACCCGTCTTTGAAAGTGTCAAGTGCATTGATCTGAGCTGCGGGATGTGCTGGGACCTACCCACCTGGAGGTGTGTATGCCTGCCTGCGTGTGAGTGTGCGTGTGTGTGTGTGTGTGTGAGTCCACAGTAGGTCACCTAGGGCTGCTATTACAAGGCCATGGCAAGAAGGAGCATCTTTTGACCCCTACATATACACACATACACAAACTGTCCTCTGGCTAAACCTGACTGGCTGGAAAGAATGAGACCTTGTCTAGCCTCTGTAGCCACCTGCCCCAATATAGTCTGTACACACACTGTACCTACTATGTTATCACTGGACCACACACACACACACACACACACACACACACAAAAAACTCACAGCTCGGGGGGGAATTAGAGGAACTAATTAGAAAGGAGGAGGAAGAATACTGATTGGAGAGACGGAGAGAGAGATAGCCGCACATCACGCAGGGCGGTGACACAACACAGGCAGATGCCAGAGTGTGCAGCTGATGGTGAAGAGGACATCATCAAGCTAAAAAAAGAAGTGGGTGGGCAGCATGACAGAAATTAAAAGAGGATTTCTGTGTTTAACTTTGTCTGCTTCGCTGCCCCCTTTCAGCTTCCCATTAAAATTCTGGGCAGATACAAACACCTAGGCTTTTGACACACTTTTGAAAACACTACAATCCCTCTTTTTTCCAGTGGATCTCCAGTGTCCAGCATGACTCACTATCAAGAGAGAGAGAAAAAAAGAGGGGTGAGAAGGAGGGGAGTTCTGTTTTTGTTTTAGCAACTTCAAAATTAAATGAAGTTGTTCTTGAGGGCAGTGTATTTCTACTATGTACAGTGTGTATGCACCTGTACATGCAGTTAACAAGTGGAAAAGTTTGTCAAGCTTGATATTGTTAATAATTCATTTATATTTGAAATATGTACATGCACAGAAAAATATTGAATTAAAAGCATATAGATAATTGTAGTTTATTTAAAAAAGAATTAAGATGTTTTTTACCCCAGATGAATACAAAGTATTTTTGAATCACAAAGTAGCCAGTAACATAGTAGCCAGTAACTAACATCTGCCAAATTGAAATATTGTGACTTCAGTGTGAGAAACCAAGGGAAAAATATATGTATAGAAGGGATGTAAAGTTAAAGAAAAAGAAAAAGGCACACAAAACATGTTGGCTTTTTGCTTCTCAACTAGGTTGTGTCATGATCAGATAAGTGATGTAGGAGAGCTAAGGCCTCACAACAACAACCATGGGTTTTCCTTCAATTTGTACACAAACTTGCACAAGTTGAAAGTCTACTCTTAATACCAACACCTACTATAAGTACTGATCAATGTTCCCTCCTTCCTCAATTATTGTGACTATAACCTCACAATCTACTCTCTCCCTCTTTCTCCCATCCCTTCCAAACACCACAGCGCCCACCCTCCACTTCCACCATCTCAGTCTCAGGATGCAGAGCAGTGACAGGGCCAGAAGGTAATGATACAGCTGCCATGATGCAACAAGCAGACCTGTCGACTGTCAGGAATTGAAATCATGAAGGAATAAGCTGCCATTAAAAGGCCCTCTCCCAGTAGTGGAGCTGTCAGACGCCTGCCTTCTGCCTACTCTCTCTCTCTCTCTTTATACTACCGTCTCTCCTCTGCCAGTCCCACCCCATTTGCAGTCACTCCCTCGTCCTCCTCTCATTTCTCTCTCCCTGCTTCAATCCGCTCTGTACCCCTATCCTTTATTCTTCTTCTGTCCTCTTCCAACCAATCCTACCCCTTCTCCCTCTCTGCTCCCCCCACCCCCCTGGATGTTGTTGGAGCATCCTCCTCTCACTTGTCATTTTACCTCTGGGCTATGGGAATAGCACCACTTCCATGTGCTCACACACATGCACATAAAAAGAGCATATATGAGACATGCACACAGCACAAAGATTCCCATTAACCTGCTAAGAATCTACATGCCGAATGGAAAGTATATGTTTTATCAGTGTCCATGTCTGAGCATTAATATTTTAGACTCATCTTTCACGTATACGTTTTGCCAGCTTATTAATATTTCATCATCATATAACAGTGTGACGAAGATTGTGGCATCTGTAGACAGGAGCAAGGTAGATATGGGCATCAGAGACAGGCTGCCCCGGGTTTCACCCTGTGATTGTATGTGTGTATGCATGTGTGTTGTGTAAAGGGCCTGATTAACTGGCGCAATCAGCTATTTTTCCCATCGGAAGGGAGGAAAGGCTGACTTGAAGTTCAGAGAAACATGGTTAAGAATTTCAGAG
Source organism: Etheostoma perlongum (assembly GCA_026937815.1). Taxonomy (NCBI): domain Eukaryota; kingdom Metazoa; phylum Chordata; class Actinopteri; order Perciformes; family Percidae; genus Etheostoma; species Etheostoma perlongum. Next base: position 18,338,630 of record CM049375.1, on the reverse strand, counting down.
TGGTGCTTTGACACAGGTATGTGCAAGCCAATACACACATAGAATTGTGTGTGTATATGTGCTTGCGTGCGCGTGCGTGCGTGCTTGCTCATGTGTTTTGCAAAGCCACAAGCTCCCCCCATGTTTGCCGAATGCACTCCAGCTGACCCTTTGCTGCAGGCTTTGAATTTCCAATCAACATCCCATGAGTAACTTCACATGAGCTGCACCCGGGGCAACCAAATCTAGCCACAAAACATTGCTGGAAAACGGAGCCTAATCTTAACATAATAAGAAGTATACTCAAAATGTCAACACTTGACCCAACACTGCACTTAACTAAAGTTGTAAATCAAAAAAATTGTGTAATTGTCATGGTGCCTAAGTTGCTCATACACAGTTGTACAGCATCGAACTGTGCTAATGAACGATTTACAAATAGGTTATCATATCAAACTTGGTGTCAGTTTGGGCGTTTTTCCATTACGTGGTACCTGCTTGACTCGGCTCGGCTCAGGTACAAGAATATTCCACTGCTGCCAGTTCTCACACTGCTGGATATCAGCAATGCATTTCCAGTTACTTTTTTAAATAAAGTGGTGTAATATAATTCTCTCCTCAGGTCTGACACCCTACTTCCCAATTAGTAATTTCCTGAATTTCACATAATGACTTTTGTCAGTCAGTGTGAACTTTGCACTGATTCATTCAGCTGTGGATTATAATGTGTAGGTGGAGAGAATGATCCTGATAGCCACAGAGGTAGCAATAGCAAATGTTAACTACTGAGTACCTGCCCAATTTGGAAGCAAGTAAGCAATATTTATATTTACTAATATTTTACATGCTTTATATATTTTGCTTTCTATATTTGCTGTGCCACAGAGCTGTCATCTCTCTGAGCTGTCATTCATTTGTGAGTTGATGATCAAACATGTTTTATCGCTTGTGTGCTGCATGCTTGTAAATTAAGGTATAAAATGTTTATCTGCTTACATCTGCACTGGACCAATAACTTCTTTCTTCAAACTGAATAGTAGCTGTATTTCCTGTACATTGCATCTAAAAATTACATCCACACAAATTTCATGGTATGACATAATAAACAACAAATATGCCCGTAATGGATGCAGACAGAAGGAATTGACTGTAAAAGTGTCTACTTGTCTATCCACTCCACATACAGAATACAAGGCCTATGTGTGGTAAATGCCTGGATGATGATTTGTCAGAGTGTAGGAACACGATTTCTTGTTTACTGTGATGAATGAGCAACACTCGCACTACACACACCGTGTTCTCTATGTCTAAGCTGTCACTTTGGCTTTCTGCAGCACAACCCTGCCTTCTCCAACTGTAATACCAGCTAGGGTAACTGTAATTCAAAGACAGTCTCTGGGTAGCCAAATCATCAGTTAGCACAAAGATGGGCACGGTGGCACGCAACCCAAACCTCTCCCATTGTTGTACACAGCTGGAGTGGGCTTTACACAGCAGTCAAAGTTTATATGGCATTCAGATGGATAAAACGAAGGGGCAAGGGGAAAGGGAGAGCAGGATCTCCCCTAAGTCAATTTGAACAGTGGGATGATAAAATTACACGGGTAGTTGTGGCCAGGCTGACAAATGAGCACAGAGATAGGGATGAAAAAGATAGGGATGCCACATTTTGCTTGCTGACACACAGATGTTTACACTTGTATGTGATCATATGGTGGGGAAAGAAAAAACTAATTTATATTTTACATTAAATCATATCTTCCTCTCTCTCAACTCACAAATACACAGGACTACATAGGAATCATGCATCATAAGAATGCATCTTTTTGTTTTGTATAATGATGATTATGTTGAAGAATATTCTTTATTTTACTAACAAGGACAATACAAGCCTAAATATTGGGTTATGGACTGTACCGTAATAGTATCATTCAAGAATTTTAGTCTGTGTTTTCACCTGTGAATGAATGTCTGCTTGTTATTTTTTTCCTCTGTGATTATATGTGAAGTGCAGAAATTGTTCAGCATCATAGAATTTCTCATATGACCCCGAGACCAACCAAGTTTCGTTTCCACTCTGCACTTTTGTAAACTGTACAATGAAGAGGACTGAGTCGATACAGTACATCCAGAGTCTGAACTTTGAAAGCACACAGCAAGAACAAATTATCCACAATCAGATTCAAACCCGCAGTCGAATACAAGAAAACAAAATACGAACACTCTGCTTCTGAACGTGCCACATCACCTACTCCACAGGCACAAAATATTCAAGCCTGCTTTTAGAAAAAAATAGTCTGTGTTACTCTTGTCACACCAATATCCTATCAGGCTAACCACTGTGGTAGTAGTGGTACCAACGACCAAACAGGAACACGCAGCCTACATTTGTTAAACTCAGCGACCTATAAATCTCTACTTACCAAAGACGTGTCACACAATATATTCTTTGCAAATTAAAGACAAATATGAAAAAATAAAGTAAAGAATATGCATGTAAAGTATTTTAAACTAGCTGCGAAATAGATATAAGATATTCTAATATCTTACATACAGTGTCCCCAGTGCAGTCAGCCTACCCAGTCCCTCTTAGTGAAACATGAAACAGGACTAAATGAGTTCAACATCCAACAGAATAGATTGCACTTCTTTTGTTGTGCCCCTTACCTCCATGGCTCTGGTGATGAAGGGGATTTGTGTCCCTGAGTCCAGGTCCTGATTGATGATGAGTCTACGGGCCCACTGACCAGCCCGCACCACGCCACTGCCCTGGATCAGCACCAGCAGTTTGGAAGGGTTGGACAAGGCATCTGGGCTCAGGTAGATAAAACTGGTGGGTTCATCTTCTGTAGCATCCACCTAAATGTTCAGGAAATCACAGGTTACCTGTGTCTGTAATGGAAAAGTCTCTCATATAAGGAAGATTGTATACTTACTTTTCCAATAATGTTCGTTCATTTTTTAAACTGCTCAACATGTTTTGAATATGATTTCATAGACTTTTGGGACATTTAACTCTATCCAAATAAATCTTCCGTGCAACAGCAGCAAATGCAAAAGATTATCCAATTGTGATTTCTGCTGCTTCAAAGAATCTCCTGATAATGATTATGAAGAGAAACGTTTTCTTATGTAACATGCATGAGTTTAAGGAGAAACAGCCTTCTCCTCTGTGGCCTTTGTAATTAAAAAAACTCATATGCATCAGTACACTAAATCAGCAATAATCATGATTAGAAAACAGTCTGTGTGTGATTAAAACTGAGACAGAAAGTAATATGGATAGAAAGAGAGGCTAAGTAAGTTAGTGAGTGTTTGTGTGCGTGCATGCGCTCCGTCCACATCCCATGGGTCGTTGCATCCCTCCCAAGTATGCCTGGAAGAATCTCTAAGGAGACAAACACTGTCCATAAAAGCCATGGGTGGCAGCTGCAGGAACTTAATCCAAGCAGACAAAGAGAGCCAAGTGGGGGAGAAAATCTTACCCTTTATTCTCTTGTGCTCCCTCATTCCCTCTCCCTATACTTGGCTGTGGTTAATCTTCTTAAAATCTGCGGTCACAAGTTCAGTGCAACGCAGGTGGACCGACCCACCACTAATACACAGATACACACACACGCCATATACACGCAGGCGGGTGGGCAGCAGAAAAGCAGAACAGAGCAATTTGCCGAAGGAATAATGAGATAAATAGGCCAGGCAGATAAACCAGTAAAAGTGTATGGGGGCTAATGAAAGGCGTTGAGTCCCTGGCTAGGTGATTTATGGACACTGTTAGTGCTGGAGCTAAGTCTGCTATGCTTCTAAACACCAGCGCTGCCTAACATCCCTATAAATGCAGCCTGAAAAATGATCACAACTTTTATAAACAGAAAGCGAGCAGGCCTGGAAGGGTAAAGGGGGGCAAAAAGAGACAAACATGTTTCTAACCACAAATAAAAAAGGGATCAAGTGTGTGCTCTGAGCCTGGATGAGCTGGGCAAAGAATAACTCCATGATGGCAGAGTAGAAAGTCCCCTTCAGTGCAATGAATGCAAAACAGATTAAGCATCAGCATGCTGCGCCTCTGCGCCTTTGAAATGACACGTCACAATACAGTTAATTTGTTGAGGAGACACTTTTGCACAAAGGATGTGGGCAGAGGAGGGGGGGAAAGAAAGAGAGGGAGTAAGAGAGAAACTGAGTTAGAAAGAGAAAGAGAAAGACAAATACTGATAGAGAATGAAGAGAGCTGACACCTCACAATACCCTTTTCTTGATTTTTTTAAACAGGACACTCAATATCATAATCACACTCTGAAGCCTAAGCATTTACGTCAATTTTCATATTTAATACCCCCTTTAATCTTCAAGGGCATGAATCAAAGAGAAACATGTCTCTTTTCACTCTGGGTACTTACTGGCAGGATTGCTTTAGTCATGTTGCACTTTTTCTCCAACAGCTCATAAACATACTGAGTGATGATCTGGAGAGAAAAGACACAGAACACACACAGTCAAATATTACATTAATATGTGGTCTAATGCAATTACTATTTTCATATTGATACAACTCCAGCCAACTTAACTCTGTATGTATGTGTGAACAAGTAATAGCAACCACTGTCATGCTTGCAAACAGAATAAAAAATACTATTTAAAACCCTTGTTTGCCCTCTGGTATGTGTGTGTGTTGTGTACATGAGATACTTGAAAGGGTCTGGATCGTACTGTATACTGTGTGTGTGTGTGTGTGTGTGTGTGTGTGTGTGTGTGTGTGTGTGTGTGTGTGTGTGTGTGTGTGTGTGTGTGTGGGGGTGTGTGTGTGTGTGTGTGTGTGTGTGTGTGTGTGTGTGTGTGTGTGTGTGTCACAGTGCAGTTAAAGTGTTGAGGTTGTAAGTGCCAGGAGAGGAAATCTCCTGTACAAGCAAAGGGCTGATGTAAGTTATGTTTATCCCCGCAGCCACAGCACTAAAGAACCTTGTATACCGAATCATTCCAACCCCAGGCCAAGCCTTTCATGGTTCGGTGACATTAACAACTTTCTTTTCCATTTTCCTTCTTTCCTCCTTTTCTTCTCCCCATGTCCTGCTCAGCTGAGAACAGAGAGAAGTGCTTTGTGGAACAGGTTTCGATTTGTGATCAGTTGTGAGAGAAGGACAGAGGAGTGGTGATAACAGATGGTAGGACAAACGACCGCTGGCAGTGTGCTGTGTTGGAGCTATTGTCGCTCTGATGATGTTTCACAAACACCTGCAATGACAGACTCCCTGTCCTGTACATGTCACGACAAAACAATGATGGGTTGATGGACCACAGGGAGAGCTGAGCAACATGCGGTAAAGTCTCACTTTGGTGAGCTTTTGAAGCATCTGATTTACCAATGCCGGAAACCAAAGGCCAGTCGTGGCGCCACAGCTACAAAGTGAGACCAACTGACTGACCCCAAACACAAACAAGGATCAACCAAAGACTGTCACGTCTCACAGCACAGAGTGGCATCAGTGACGCACAGGTCTCATTATGTGTTGAGAGGGGGGAACTGTCCATTGACACTTTTACACAGGAACTGTAATAGGGATATAGCAATAAACATATATACAAATAAATGGCATGTTTTTAATTAGGCTATTTAAATATTTCCTTTAAATATCAATATAAACCATTACAAAACTGTATAAAAATAATTAGCATTCTTGAGTGCAAACCAGAGACATTCACAAGCAACTAGTGTGTATTGGAGCCAATCAAAAGTAAACTTGCTCTGTGTATGCTACAGCATGTAGCCTAGTAGTACAGTTACATGACAATAACACTGAATGTCAAAAAACATCCTGCGAAGCAAGAAAGCTATACTCAAACTGATATTACAATATTTCCGTAAATTCCTTACAGAAGTGAGAAAATATTTGCCCTGACTGGCGACATGATAGTGAAAACATGGATTACTGGCAAAGATTCTTTTGGGCCATGAGCTGCTTAGCTTTTGTAATTGTTGGTGCACACAAAAAAAGATTATTTAGACTACGCTCTAAAATGTCAACCACAGGACAATAAAATTATGCATATCCCCAAAATTACATGTTCCAAACTCCAAACACTTTTTAAATGGCATGAATTAGCATTTTGACACAGAAACGAAAGGACAAAAAAGGTCAAATGCAACTTAAGAGTACTCAAAAAAATATGTTTTGCTTTTAAGTCAAATGTGAAATCTCAAAATAATCACAATATTGCCATGCTCTTTTATACTCGAAAGAAACTCAATCCTAACTTGATTTACAGCTAAAACAAACAACATGCAAGAATCAGACACATATTAGCCTTATGACAATGCCAATCAAAGGCCAGCAGAGCGACCAAATGAGATGATCGATTCTACCATTTGACCCTGTGAAAGGGGAAAAAAATGCTAGAGAAGCTAAACCAACCCCACCAAACCTCCAACAGCTAATTCACTAAAATGTCAGCTGGTCTGATGAAGACTAAAATGATTCTGGGCCGCAGTATGCTAGTGTTTAATGACATCAATAAGCCTCACAGGAAATTTCATTTGCACTAGGTTATTTGTTCAGTGCCTCAGCTGGCTAGAGAAGCATCTGATATAGAATAAGGAGAGAGATTTATAGGGAACAAGAGAAGAGAGAAACAGCAGAAAGAATGCAAGTTTTACTGTGTAAATGCATGTCCACTGATAAAAGGATACTGCAGATCCTAAATAAGAATCCAATATCCAAACTTGTATATGGGCTGTGTGGTCATCTGTGTGATTTAGTTCATAATGAAACCTGCAGTCAGAGTGTCTTTTTAGTAAACAAGATCTAAAAGTAAATTTTGAAAAAGGGACAGTACCATCATTCCACTGCATCAAATACAAACTTTTGACAAAAATGGGATAGATTTAGAGTAGAAACATACACAGTGTGCACACATGCACGCGCACACACACACGCATGCACGCGCACACACACACACACACACACACACAGCCAACCTCCTTCTGTGTAGGCCTCAGAGGACTACATCCTTAGCAGCTGATCAGTACAAGAAAAGCCTCTTTGTCACCTAATTACCAATGTGTTATTAGTGCTTTAATGAAATGCCTGCAGGAAGCAACGCTGAGTGGCTGCATTGTCGGCATCAGACGATAGGGGAAGCATGAAGAGTGGATTTGGAAAATAATATTAAGACACACAAAGAGAAAGAAAGGAAGGTGGTGAGAAAGAGAGAGAAGAGGAGAGAGAGATAAAAGCAACCTAAATCAATTCAAATCAATAGATTGCATGGCCATAAACATGCTTACAACGTCCTTCTTATATGCAACGAATACGTAATATCATTCAGGCTGACAAGAAATGAGCACAACATTATCTGAAATGTCAATAAAAGTGTAGATTCTCTCTATCATAAAGAGTGGGGGCAGAAGTCCCAGACATCCAAAGACACTGAGCAGTGGCCGTGAGTGACAGTTTACAAAACATTTGTAACCATTGTAACCCTCACTGACTTTGTCACTTTGGACTAGAGAGACAGTCAGCCTTCACTAAGTTTGTCTGCTATGACAGCTGGGTCATCATGTATCCTTGAACAACAGTGGGCTTTCTACATGACCGTGATAGCGGTCATGGGAGAGTCCAAAATAGACCTTCTGCAGCTGAGGTCACCTCTGTGTCTGCGGTTTGTTTGTGTGGAAAAAGCATTGTGGCGATGAAGCAAGAAAAGCAGAATCAGGGAGGAAGGAAGGGACTTAGAGGAGGGCTCAGTTGGAGGAAAGAAAAAAGACAAGGGAGATGTGGAGAAGTAATCCCCAGGAGCCAGAAGTTTGTGCCAGCTCCCACTGCAAAGAACAGCTGAGAGGAAAATGAGCAATGGAAGGCGAGAGAACAGTACAGTACGTGACCTCGATAAGAGGCCTTTAAGTGGGTGGGCTAAGACATCAACTCCTAGCAAACCTCTGGCCATCCCCATACCAATATCTTCATCACTCTCACACCATGCCAAGGTCTTAATGAAGGCAATTTTGGCTGCAAGTCGATATGTTTTTAAACTCCTCACCCCCCACATTATGTGTGCACATGGACCAGTTAACGTGCGTGTGCATGTGTGTTCTTGCACTGATTACAACAGTCATGCCTGGCTTGGCTGACCTAAGGCGATAAGGAGATGATCTTTCCCGGGCATGCATGAAAACAAAAGTGAAGAGGAAAAGAACCAGCACAGGAAAAGAGGTGGGAAAGATGAGAAACGAGAGTAAGGGAATAGAGAGTAAGGCAAATATGAGAAGAAAATAAGGACAAGGATCAGAAGATGATGAGAAGGAGGCAGGGAGGCTAGAGGTTGAGATGGTCAATGGCAATGAAGAATCTGAGATAATTACTGGGGAGGAAGAGAAAACAATGATCTGAAACCAGCTCTCAAAGAGACGATTGTGAAACATGAACTGATGTGTATCAGGGAAGCTGTAGGTTTCATTGTGATTGACTTAATTTAATGCCAGTCATAGTGAAATATACAATGAATTTATAAATGGAAATCATTTTGAAAATACAATACAATTTTAAGTACTCATAAGTCATAGTTACCAAGCTGTTGTGGCCTTGACCAAGGCCTTGTGAGGCTTCCCATTTAATGAATGTAATTGCAGACATTTCTAACATATCTGTGCACAAATATACTCAAAGCAGCAGTACATACACAAGAAGCTCGTGTACAGACACACACACCTCTTGTCACTGTAGTCCAGAGCCCTCTACAAAAGCCACTTAGCCATTGAAACCAGAGAGCAAGAAGAGGCTTCAAAGCTGTTTATATAATGAAACTGAAAGAACCGTTCCATGCCATATCACTGACTGCAACCAGGAAAGCATTCCTTCTTCTCTAGAGAATATAGAGAGGAAGAAAAAGAAGAAGAAAAAAGAAGAAAATCCCCTGAAACAAAGCAGCACAACAGCCGCAACAACAGCAAAGCCTACTCAGAAGGAGAGACTGCAAAAATGAGAGAGCGCATGAGGCAACAGAAAGGTTGTTTATTTTAAGTCAGCCTTGTGTACCAACAAAAAGTGGTATTAAAATAGAGCCTATTGTTGTGAATTTGTGATTTGTCAGTCCGTGTGGGAAACAAAGAGAGAGAGAGAGAGAGAGAGAGACTGGTATTATTCCCATGAGTTCTCTGTCATTCTTCTGTCAGAGGAGAGAGGGCTCTCCCTAGGGGAAAGAGAAAGTTCTCAGACACTGACGGACTGACTGACAGACAGACTGTTTACACTTAGTGAAGATATCCCTCTCTCTCACTCCTTCTCCACCCTCCCAGCATTACTCATCCTAATGGCATCGTAATGACCTCCTCAGGTGTTAACTGAGAAGCCGGCAGAGTTCTAATTCAAAGTAAAGTACTGTATGCCACCCTAGGTGCCGTCTGTAGCGACAGATGCCTGCGCTGCAACTACCAGCCCTCCTGTCTTTTCTCCAACACCCCACTTAAACCCCCCACCCCAATTCCCTTCTTTCATCAACTCTAATACACCTCACCCACTCCCTGCAACCATTTTTGTCTGACTGTGTCTGCTTCCTCCTTCATGCTCTCAGCAGAAGCTGCAACCGAAGTGTTTTGGGAATGGAAACGTGATGGCAGTCAGTGAATCCGGGCAGACAGCTGTCATTTATAGTCCCTCTTTAGAGACAGCCTATTGGCTTCTCAACAAAAAGGTCCACGACTAGCATGGGGTCTCCTGAAGTACAGTACAGAGGCTTGTCTGTGGGGTTCTCACTGTGGGCCTGACACAACACTTCATTACACTTCATTATGACTCTTTAAAGTTGATTCATAAGAACGCCACAACTTAACAAAATGTAATTTGTCTTTTTTCGGTTAAAGTTGATTATCTAAACAGTCAACAACACACCTGCACTTACACAAAGACTACCGCACCGTCACGGATAAAAATTTGATTGATTTCAGCTTAATGGATAGTACTGCTAGCTAACTCTTCACAAGTACACAATCAACGAGCTGGCCGCTGACTCTCCACTGGTCTTCCACAATGATCTGTATTAAATCCCACACGTTTTCTGCATATATTGTTTGTCCTGAGCCTAGCATCCAAATGTATGCAGATGAAATTGTAATTTATGCACATGGTAGAGGTATACCACAAGCTACCATTACGTATCATGAACTCAGTTTATATTAGAATATAATATACATATTGCCTTTCCTCTCAGTGTTTTGCTCAAGGGCACTTCAGCAGGGCCTTAAACCTTGGCCAGTTAGTCACCGCTATAACAACTCCCAGCATTCGTAATGTGGAGAGAGAAGGGAGACAGGAAGAGAAAAAAAGATAACAGAGAGACAGCAGAGAGTGTAAGAAACACAGAGAGAGAGAGAAAGAGAGAGAAAAGAAGAGACGTCTTTCTAATTCAGCCATCTGGCTAGCTTTACTTCATTATAATGTGTGTGTGTGTGTGTGTGTGTGTTTACAAATTTGTGAGTGCCTTCCATTCCACAGATGCAGGCAGAGCAGAGGAGAATCCTCATTTATTAGAAGCTTAATAGAGCTCCATTTGGGCCAGACCCTATGCTTGTCTTCTATCAAAGAGATTCATCACCGAATCACAAGAATTAGACTACAACTGATACCCACACAGGCTAAGGGGACCCGCTGCACTGAGCAACACTGTGCAAATAGCATGAACTGTATTACAGCTGTAATATGGCTATTACAATAACAGTCAGAGCCAAGGATTGAAAATGCCACTACGGCAGTCTGTGGGTTCTTCGGTCTTGTTTTGTGTAGTATTTTATACTATGAAATAAGACAAAAAGAATACAACAAGAAAGAACACAATAACAAATTAATTAAGACCAATATTACAATTTACAAACTGAAGTAAATGGAATAATAAGAGAAAGTTGGAGCTTAAACTCTTTATAGAGTGCATTCAGAACATAAAAGGATATTTCAGTTGAAGACTTCTCATTTGTCCTACTTATCCAGATACATACAACCATAGATGCCCTTTCTTATGCTATGGCCATACCTTCAGACTACACAGAAAGACATAAAAAGGCATCCGTGAGTGGGGCAAAAAGGAAAAATAGCTGTATGGCCCAAATAATGTAGCTTTCCCTTGAAGGAATTTATATCAGATAGTTAATAATCAGGTGCTCCCTGAGGACATTCAGTGGTCCTCATGCCAGGACTCATGGTTTTAGGGAACATCATTCTCCTGCTGTCTGTTTGCACTGAGTCAGTACACCGTACTCAAAATAGTACATTCAAAAAGATAAATGTGTAATTTACGTTTTGTTTTACTGTCCTTTTCTATCCCCTTTTCCTCATCCTGCCTTGTATAGTTTCTTTAATAAATGATTTCCTTTGTATTCATTTAAGTTTGGTGTTGAACTGTTGCCCAGGTGCCCATGCACACATTTGCCCTCCACTTATATGTATGGACATATGGCCCATGGTATTCATACAAAGTTGACCAGTGCAGCCTTTTTAGAAATAGCATCGGCAAATTTTTCCACACCATAACATAAATACATGGAAACATTTTAGAATTGTTTTTCATAGATGAAAAATAAAAAGTGAAACAGTATGCACTGCTCTTGTGCTCAACCCAAATTTTGTTCCCATCTTTTTCTTCTGCATGGAGGCCATCATACCAACATCCTCATTCTCCCTCTCTCTATCTGTCCCTCCATTCAGACGAGGCTGAAGTGCAAATTGGACATCTGGTGCTGTGATGTGTCTGACAATACAGCCGCCACCGCCCAGTCCCCTCACACATGTACAGACACACAAACACGCACATACATACACGGCTTCGTCCAATAAAGGACTGTTAAGATACAAAGACATTAAAGGGAAAAAAGAAGTGAGAGATGGACAGAGGTGAGGAGAAGCAAATTTATCTGTTTAGCAACTTTCAACAAGAAGGCAATTCAAAATGCTTTACATAGGATCTAAAGGCACTAAGACAAGATATAGGAAAGACAAGCCCATGCAAAGACAATATAAAAATACATAAATATGATTTAAAAAGATTAAAACTAAGTTTAATAGAAATTTAAAAAAGGGTGAAATCAAATAAGACCGTAAACAGTAGAATACTAATTACAGGGCAGCTACAGGGCAGTGCAAGTATGAATACAAATAGAGTCCCAAATTAAACTTACTACTTAGAGATATCCCTAAGAAGGAAGGTAGATAGAGACATATGAAGCAAACTTCTTCTTCCTCTTCTTCAGTCTCAACAGCTTGGGCAGGAGCTGTTCTCACTTTTGGTCATCTTTGTTATCAGTAAAGTTGGGGTTACACAATGTGCTCAGTTGGGAGGGAGGCAGACGACGTGTCAGTGACCAGGGGTTGGATTTAATAGCAGGGTTAACCAGCGCTTCCATTTTCATCAATGAATCCCAAAGGGGGTGAGGCAGGGGAGAGTGAGGGGAGACAGAATTAGGAGACAGGTCCGTGAGCTGGTAATCACAACTTACCACTTATCACATATTGATAGTGATTCAGTGATGTTTTGTCTTTGTGGCGCTGAGACTGCTGTGTGTTAGGGTGCATCATCTTAGGCCTGGCTGATTGGGTGTTGCAGGCGGAACCAAAATGGGCTATCAATACTTTAACTGCAGATCTGCTTGGGTGGAGGCCATCTGCCCTGAAAAGATGTCGAAATCCCCAGAACAGATGAAGATATCAATACAGTTGATCCCTTTCAGACCGCAGGTTTTGATGAGCCATGTGTTGACTCCTAAGAATCTGCTGAACCTGTTTATCAGTCTGTTAAACGTTGGCAGTAGTTTTCTAATAAAAAAAAACTGGCCTTTCAGCGTGTCCAGACAGTTACAGACTAGAGTCCCAGGTTGAATTGTCTCTTAGATGAGTTGATGGTGTCACTGAGAGAAATAGCTGTCCATTTAAATGTTGTTGTGTTGAGTTCTGATGAGCCAGTTCCCTGACAGAAGACTTTGTCAGAGTGTTGTGTTGTTCAGAAGACTTCTCCACCGCGAATATCCTGTCTCAAGTACAACAATCTTCTGTAACAATTAATGACATGTCTTTACACTCCAATTCTGTTTAGGTCATGTTTACGTGGGTATCGAGTAGATCATTGCAGCCCAGAGTTGTCACAAGTCAACCTCCCAATGGTTTAGCTTCAATAAGTAATACTTATTTAGGTTTTGTAGTGAGAGACTAGTAAAAGTAGCGAAAATAGCAACTAATCAGGGCGCAAGTGAAAAGAGTATCTGCACTGTAACAGGATGTAGCCATCAGTCCTCCAGCGATATGGAAGGGAGGGAGAGAAAGGAATGTGAGTGAACATTAGGGAGCAATGATGATGCCCTTATATTCATACTGCCAGGGGCAAACCCATGAGCCCACGTCCTTGTGCCATCTTACAGTTTACAGGTGGAATTGTGGCTACTTCTCAGACCGTCTCAGGTGGCAGCTTGATAGAACAGGCCTGTCTATATAGAAGCTTATTCTACATTCTATATATATTTATTTTATTCTATTTTACATTTATTATATTATATTCCTATTTAAAATTCTTCACTAATTTCTGTTGCATGTCTGTATCTTGGATTCTCATTTCAACTGAATGTTGTTTTTCTTCTTTTATACATTTTGTAATAGCATTGCGTTGCCTGAGAACAAGAATCTCATTGTCAAAAAGTGCTCCACTGTAATTGTTGTGCATATGACAAATAAATAAAGACTTTTATTTACCTTCATGGCATCTGACAAACTCTCTCATCCTGCTTGATGTAGATGAGAGAGGGTTGAAAGATGAAACTAGACACACAAACAATGGCATAGAGGGAAAAACTCAAGGACAGAAACATCTGCATGTGTCGGCCAAATGGACGCAGAAACTCATATACAGAGGCTGACTAAGCAGCATAACCCACTTTTGGAACCAAAGGCATACAATTCAGTAGCCGTATCTATTTATAATGGAGCATAATTCTTACCAGGAGAAACAGTGCATTTGTACTTGCAAAGCTGCATGAGAGAGGTACAATATTAATTTTCTTGAATCATCTGTGGCCTAAAAACAACAGACAGCTATTACTGTGTATACAGGTATTGCTGCTTTCTTCTCAGCCAGTTAATCTCCTGCAGCACAACTCATACGGTATCTGTTCTCATTACGCACACAGTGATTGACACGGTTTCTTTTTTTTCTTTTCTAAAGAAGATGCTTCTGTCAATGTTTTAATCACAGGATGAATAAAATTTGCATACACCCTGCTTGATGATTTGTTATTTTCTCCAAATGTTTGGCCCCCCTCTGATGCCTGAGTTCAGTTAGTTTAAATGTCTGTGTGTTCTTTCAGGGCCTTTGCTTGCATGCTAGCAAGTGTTTGTTTCTACAGCCTTTTAAGATGCTGGTGGATAGCGCCTGAGCCGGCAAAAGAAAAGAGGGTGAAAAAGCCTTCACAGAAGGCTGGCTCTCAAAGGAGCTCTTGTATACCTGCATTAGAAATAATAAAACACCCAGGTAATCCCACAAATGGGCCTATCACTTTGCTTTGAACTTCAAAGAATGCACACAATTAAAAGCAACATAGCAGGGGATGCAAATAAAAAAAACAGATTACAAAAGAACATTTGTCTTATTATCTTAATGCATATTGCATGTGGTGGTACTGTGGGAGTGAATTAGAGGTTAACTTTAGGATGTTGTATGTTTGGATATATGGCGATGTAGTTGGATGAACACAAAAACTTGATAAGAGCATCATGGAACTTAGAACAAATGTGTCAACAGGGCATTAAAGGTGGAGGTTCGTGGCATAAAATCATTTAAATAAAGTTCCAAGAGTACCTTTTGGGCCCCATGCTGTCACATCATATTCACAACACTCCTGCATTCATCCACAACATAGCAACAAAATACCACCCACAGAAGCTTTTCCATCAAATCTGAACCACAGGACGCAAAGAGCACGGTTTTAAACATGTCGTTAACTTTGCAAAATGGCCACAGTTTGGTTACCGTATGTTTTAGGAACCAAAACTACATAGTTAAGTAGAAAAAAAATAAGTACATCTGCTGCATTAATTAATTTTTTGGTTAGGTATATGACATAGTTCGGTTTGTTCTGTCAAGTTAAAAAACAATTCTAGTTTACTTTTATTTTGAAACAAGACACCAACACCGATCTTCTGGGTGAAAGTCCTGTGGTGGTTTGATCCGTCCACCAAATCAATCCACTTCCCTAAGCAGAATTTGGCGCTCTTATACTTTGGCACTTTACTTCCTGCTTAACTCTCATAATAATTACAGAAGGCCACTAGAATGGGCTGCCACTTTAAAAGGTAAATATGAGCTGTAATTGCTGCTTGAACAAACAACTTAAAGCGGCTTTTGGAACGATAGTCTCCTTTATAACTACAGTGGCATGATTGCTCTTGGTCTGTTTAAAAATAGGTAGCAAACATGATTGTCATATCAAAAGTCCACTCTGCTTTACACAGATATAATTGAAGGATATTGCATGTGTGATAAGGGCTGATGTGCCATTTCTGTTTCATCTCCAAAAAAATCAACCGCTGCAATATCTTATAATGCCATGTTACAAAAACTGGCCAGGACAAAAAAAATACTCAGTAGTCGAGAAAAAAGTTTCTGAACATGGATGACCTGAATAAAGCTTTAAAAAAACACAGTTGATGTTACCTCTCCAAGAGCTTCATAGCGTTTCTGGTTCCAGCGGTGGAGATCCTCTCTGGCATTAAATACAAAGTGCTCTCCCGTTTTTATATGTCTGAGCTGGCCATCTGTGGGAGAAAGATAGAATGAAAGAAGGGAAAAACACATGAAAATGTATGTGTGTGTGTGTGTGTGTGTGTGTGTGTGTGTGTGTGTGTGTGTGTGTGTGTTAGCATTAGATGGATCACTACTTTTTAATGTGCATGCAAAAGTATCTCTATCTGCCAAATTATGCAAATTAAGCTTGACCCCTACTTTTTTATCAATAATTTTCACCCTCTCTTTTCCTCTGGTGGTCCTTTCACTTCTTTACCCTCCCTCCCTTAACCACCCCCATCTGGCAGGTACAAGGCCTGTGGATGCAGCAGCGCTCTTCCAGTCACGACTCCAACGGCCTTCTGGTTAGTCTGGCAGGCCAGCGCTGGACAGCTGGTATGGAAAAAATGGTTTCTCCCTGTTTTCATCCATCTAAAAGTCTCTCCCCTTTCTCTTTAACTGTGTCAATCTCTCTCTCCTTCCTCGCTCACTCTGGCCAAAGGTCTGTCCCTGTCTTTTCCACCTGAAATCACCAACAGCAATGACTAAAGGAGGTGTGAAAAAAAAGGTGCTCAGTGTGTTTTTGGGAGAAAGGTTGCCTGGCATGCATTAGCCACAATGACAACTGCTCCTTGCAATTCCTTTAAGGACGCTGTCTGGGCATCAGCCAACCACTCTAACCAGCAGAGCTTACGCACAAGCACACACACACACACACACACACACACACACACACGTACCAGCAGTTCCAGCCAGGAGGACCAGGTGTGGTCGTACAGTAAGTGTCACTAGGCCTGTGTGTGTGTGTCTTTAAATTCTTGCAAGAGAGTAGTGGCCCCATTACAACATACAAGATTTGACTGAGAAGAAACACTTTTTGGGACAAAGTGATTTATTATAATTCAGGGAAAACAGAGAAGTTTTCAACACATCCAGGTTTTATTTGATATAAAACAATCATAAGACAGGAAAATACTGTATAGAAATAGTGCTACTTTTTTCTTAATAAACAATTACCCTTGTGTGGCTGTGGAACCACAACGTTTATACCTTAGCAATGAGCCCATCGATCCTGCGGTTGACACTACAACACAATAAAACACTAAACAGTGTTAAATTTAATTTTGACCTTTATGACTGCAGACTTTGTAAGAGCTAAACCACTGAAAAGTACACATACTTAACCCAAATAGCCAGGGGGCTCTCATACTTTCTCAATTATTGCACAATGTGAAGAAACCCATCTAAGATATAAATAAATATAATATCTCTGCAAGATAAAAGAATGCATAAGTATTTTTTTTCATTTCCTTCTAAATTGCCATAATTTTCACCCCTCTATCAATGTGATGAATCTTACATTGCTAACACACTAAGTATTACAGTGCTTGCTTTCATGGTTAGTTGTTAAGACAACATGTAATGCTGAATCTAGGTCTGTCATCATGTTGCATTAAAAAGCAGAAGAAGAGGTAGAGGAGGAGACGGGTGAGAAGTTAGGATAAAGCAGAATGCACAAAAAGTACCTTGAAGAAAATCAATTATGCATTCATGGAGGGGTGAGGATCTAAACACTACTGCCTAAGAGAAGGAAGAGAGGAGCTATAATGAAATCCTACTGTAAGAAGTGTGTGTCTTGGCATGAGGGAAGGAGAGAAAAAGTGTGGTGTGTATGTGTGTGTGTGTATGTGTTTGTGTGTGTGTGCGTGCGTGCGTGCGTGCGTGCGTGCGTGCGTGCGTGCGTGCGTGCGTGCGTGCGTGCGTGTGTGCGAGCTAGGGGGGTGATCAGCTCCATCGCCTCCCCAACACATCCTCTCAGAGGAATAACGTTTTCTCAACTTTTCTCCTCTTTTCTGTCATAATTAGCATTCTGTTCTCAATTTGGCCGCTTAATTAGGTGTACATAACCTTGGATTTCCAGTAATGGAAAACTGGAGGGCTAGCGAGATGAAGCCATCATCTTCAGTGATTAAGATACCTGCAAACTATTGTACACAGCCTCGTCTGTATTCACATCATTACATGGTCAAATTAACATTTTTGTTCCACCTGTCTCATGCAAAGGACGCCTTGGTGAAGATATAGAAATGCCTGTGAGCCAGGACTACTGTGAAATGCTATCCTTCAAAAACAGGCCTGAGTGGAAAAAAAAACATAAAGGTGTGTGTGTGTGTGTGTGTGTGTGTGTGTGTGTGTGTGTGTGTGTGTGTGTGTGTGTGCGTGCGTGCGTGCGTGTGTGTGTAAGAGAGAGAGAGAGATATTCGATTGGGGATTTTGAGCAGGGCAGGGGCAGAAATAGAGAGATATAGAGAGGGAGAGAAAGAAGAACAGGGGGGTAGGGGGGTGAAGGAGAAATTAATGTGTTCATCCCTCCATGGGAGACTGAGCTGGGACTTGAGGGTGGGGTAGGGGGTTGTTGGCATGGTGGCTGGTGGGGGGCAAGTCTCCGTGTCTCTGTTCTTAGGCACAGCGAGGCTATGCAAATGCTCCGTCAGGCGGAGGGCAAGGCTGAGTAGGTTACTGACGGGCCGTAGAGTACACAACATGTCCCCCACTCAGCCAGCCAGACAGCCAGCAGAGTCACTGACAGAGAACAGAGGGGGTAAGGGAGGGCGAGAGAGAGTGTGCACGCGAGAGAGAAAGGCTACAGGGGAATACTAAGAGTCAAAACCACCACCCCCTTTCCAACTCTTCCTCCTACTCTCCACCTGGTTTAATTAAAGCGAGCCAAGAGAATTCTAAAGAGACTTTTATATCATCTGGACCCACACCACTCTGGGTCCAGCTCAGCTCTAAACTGTCATTATTGAGAGAGACACACACACACACACACACCTGCAGTAGACCTTCACAGCTAAAATGTCCCAGGTGATAGGAGAGACAGTTATAGGTCATTTATTCATAAACAGTGACATTACACTGAGCAGATCTGTAACTGGATTGTTTATGTTAAATGTTTAATAAGGTATTGTGGAAATTGTGTTTTGTATGTCAACTTCACAGCAGCTTTAGTATTAAAGAAAAAGCAACTAATTATGTAGGTCAATGGTTCTCAACCTGGTGGTCGGGACCCATCCAGTGGTCACCAGATTAAACTGAAGGGTCACAAGATAATAAAAGGGGTAATAAAGAGAGGGAAAAAAACATTGTTCTGCTAAATACGGGACAGTTTTAACTCTTCAAGTCGCTAACAACCATTCAAATGAAACAATTTTAAACACTTCAACACGGAAAATCCCTCTTTGGTGGACATTTTCATGCTGTGACGAGGGACTCCTTAATTTTAAGGGGTCACAAGCCTAAAAGATTGGCAGCCCCAGCTATGGACAACATGCTATGAATGTATTGAGAACAGCAGCATTTCTTTAACTTACATTTCCTGCAGTTTTTATCTAGAACTCATGTGGTATGACAATCCAGTGTAACTTTCTATTTAGCTGAGCTGAAGTATTATGCTTAAACTGTTAACTGTGTTGTTCCATTAACTTAGAGTTCATGGGATTTGGTGTTTTTTTTTAATTTTGTCTTGTTAAAGCAGAAGGCATTGTGTGCTTTGAGGACTAAAGTGTGTACTTACATTCATTAAAGGCATATTCAAACTCCTCCAGTGTTTTGGGGAAAGTGAAAGGAGGTTCATCTTTCTTCATTAGTTCATCTAAGTCTATTCTTGACAGCAAATCTGAGGAAAAAGAGAAAAGATAAGATCAAAGTTGAACAAAAATGAGTCACAATAGACACTGCTGATTTCATTTAGAAGAATGTCAAAGTCAAATGCCATAATCGCAATCACAGAATCATCATAACCTGAGAATATCTATCTATCTAGCAACATCACCTACATTACAATTTGATAACGTCGCCTCATTGTGTTAAACTATCAAGCAAC
Organism: Etheostoma perlongum; assembly: GCA_026937815.1. NCBI lineage: Eukaryota > Metazoa > Chordata > Actinopteri > Perciformes > Percidae > Etheostoma > Etheostoma perlongum. The sequence continues at coordinate 18,319,021 of CM049375.1, read as the reverse complement.
AGCTACACCAAAGTCCTCCCCACTCCCTTAAACTGAGCTTTTCATTATTCTGATGTAGCAAAGAAGGTGGAAAAGCAGATATTTCCATCAAATAATAAACACACCAAAAATATCTATTAACATTTTTCTGCAAAATGCTATCAGTCAAGTAAAAAAAAGTGTGTGTGTGACCTAAATATAAACTGCAAAGTAAAACTTTCAGATCATTAGATAAAATATATATATATATATACATTTTTTTAGAGACCTAACTTTATTGTATATGTTCTTTAAACAACTTTTCTCCTCTTTCAGTAAAGTTGATTTTCAGAGTATCACTTCATGTGTACCTTTGAGTGCAGTAGTTTTCTCTCTGTCCTCCTGGCCTGCTATCTTGGCCATAGTGATCCACAATATGTACAGAGCTGGTGTGGCAGCACAAAGATGAGAGAGCATGGGTCCTCCCCTCCCAAAGGTTACTCCGATGCAGCCTGTCAAATGTGGGAAGAATGAGAGTTAGAACTCACCAATGATGGAGCACATGTACTGTGCTATATAGAGCTGGGCGATATAGTGAAAATCAAACATCACGATATTCTAGATACCTCACTGTCTAGATAATCTACGGTTGACTATTGGTGCTTTAACAAAATTTTATTTTCACAATGAGATTTTTGATAAATATTTTCCAGAAATTATTTAATGACTAAGTGAGTAAAAATAAGTAATAGAAAAGCTACAACAATCTGGTTAGTTCAGAAAATTACATCACTTTACTGTAATGCAGCCTGTAAAACTAGGTAAAGACAACACTTACCATATAGTATCATACTGTGCTATACCTCAGTCAGAGAATGAGTCCCTTCTTTATTTACCACAGACTACGAAGGTAATTGCCTCAAAGCTTGCTACACCTGTAATGTGGCAGTGAGCCAACACAGCACTGTACAATACTATAGTATTCGACACTCCTGTACAGGCTACACGGTTAGCTTACTGAATAAAACGGAGCCGTGATAATACACACTGCAATAACACACTGGATAAACAACTAACTATAACTATTTGTCAACATTATTGCTAGGAAACATGTACGTGTTGGTACGCCAGCAGCCGTGTATTCGCCCAACTTTGCACACGTGCAACTACATTAATTATGCAAACACAGCAAAGTTATTTTCACTTTAAAACCACGCTGCAGGTAGTACAAAACATTCATTTTCACACACGTAGCTATCTCAGACTGCTCTGTCATTCTCTCAAAAACAGTCAACATCTGTTTAATGTTTCGTAGTCTTACAAACAACTGCCCGGGACGTGTGCAGTCGCTTTACATGAAGCCACTGCGAGCAGGTACAGTAGGATATTAGTGTGCTTTTACTTCACAGTCAACACATTTTGGAGAGGAACAGCTGTTTACAGTAGATGCATGCATGCTTTTCGTTCGACTCACGCACCATCAGTATATGCGACTATCCAGTTGCTTCTGCTTCCTCGAAATTTCTTAAAACAGGAAGGACTCTGGGCAGTGGAGAGCGTGAAGCTTCCGGGTTACCGGGGCAACAGACTGGAATAGATATTTAAAGAGACAGTAGCACAGCAGCTGCTTTATTTTATACAGATGTTCTCTCTTGTGTGTGATTTTTACCACTCTGCTATTTAAAGTGTAATTGTTGAGTCCTACGAAGTACATTTGTTCTTAACTTGAAATTATCCATTTTATGTCACTTTATATTTGTACTCAATTGCATTTCAGCAGGGAAAAAATGCACTTTTTAGTACACTACATTTATTTTACAGCTACTAGTTATCAGGGGCAGACTTGAGGGGTGGATTCAGGTGCTACAGCCCGGGGGTTGATGTATAGACTGTAGTGACGCCAAACCACCTTGATCGCCCCCTGGTGACTGGCTGGGGTATAGATCATAAATCAGGCCCCCACGAATATGGAGTTAATTTTGTTCCAGTGGCCACTTGCATTAGGCTATTACAACAAAAAATCCCCCTGTGGCCCAAAAATGATTTTCCCTATACGTGTATGCCACCATTGTAAAATAAGCATGTGTAACACTGTTGGCAGGACACCTTGAACTGCAAACAACATTAACTATGGCGTTTTTATTCTAAATATTTAATCGTTGGATTTTTTATATTTGACAAACTTCCCTGTTGCTGAGAAAAGTGATTTAAAAACCTGTGACATCACCACAATGTAAAGTCTATGGGCCGAGCAGGAACTTGTGGGCAAAATGCTAATACTCAATGGGCCACACATCACAGAGTAAACCTGGAAGCTTAGAAACTTTTTTGGCCCACATGCCACACAAACAACTCCATTGAACTGAATAGGTCCCATTTTGGGATCCTGTATCCAGTTATTATTAGACATCAATGTCATACATCCCGCCAACTTCATATAGAGCAGATGGGACATTGGCCAAACTAAAAAAATAAATACATGTTTTCCAAAGATGGTTTCTGTCATTTAAGGTAGTTCTTATCACATTTATGTCTGTTCAAGTTTTCATTTTGTTGATAAGTTTGTGTTTTCTAATTTGATATTAATTAGCAACACCGTACTGCTGACGGGATTGTTTTCTCCACTTAAGAGAGAACATTTTCTCCACTCATAAATTGCAAGCATTAAATCTTCATAAACATGCTCATGCAGCACATTATTTGAAAGCTTAACGTCTCATGATTCGATTAAGCCCACACAAAAAGCATAAGATGACTTTTAGCAGTTATAATCCTGTTATGAAGTAAAGAAATACAGAAAGGTATTGCGTATATATATAGTGTCTAAAGTGGAGTGTGCATCCATACCTTTTTCCTTGTGTCTTTATTCACAGCGGTGAAAGATCGCCATAAACATTTTTTTCCTACATTGTCAACAATCCAAGGAATTAGAATATCCAAGGCATTTTTTCCAAAACGAGCTGGTCCTCTCACAATCTTGTAGTTTCTGGCCGAGTTTCAAACGAAAGAAAGCTAAACAGTTCATCATTTGTGGGTTTTGATCGCTTCTCTCTTCTAGTTACTGCTACACTGTTACTGAGCACACCGGCGGATTCTCTGACGTCTAAGCATTCGATTGACAGGTGATATAAGCCAATCCCTCTACTGTATTCCGAGATGGCCCTAATAGAAGCCAATCATGTCGCAGAGTTCAGGGAGGACCAACATGGGAAAGATTGACATCTATTCCTTCAAGTTAAAACTAGATGTTACGAAACCGGCCTAGCTGTTCAGCCAATAAGAAGACGAATTGATTGATACCAAACTTGACCAGAAAATTTTAACCCTGTGATGGCTGCAGCTGCATCACAGCCAAAATAGGGCCTTAGTTATTGCATTTCACTATTTCATCAATTTATAATTACTTATTTCTATACATATATAGTTATATAACAAAAAAAAGTTGATTCTGAGACTTAAACTTTAAATGTTGAGTATTATTTTTACTTAAGTAAAGGATCTGAATACTTCCTTTAGACAATGTTTGTATGAGAACTCTCTCATATGTTATTATTAAAGAGGATTGGGGTCTAGAAAATGAAAGGAGAAAAAAAAGCTTTCTGGGATATTTTGAAAAACTTAAATTATTATCTTAAAATTATTTTAAGATTAAAGAGAGGGTTACTGGACTCATGCAGGTGGAGACTACAATGCCCTCTGATTTTTCATTAGGCTGTCTGGCTGTCTCCATGCAAGTGTGTGCTTGTGTCTTAAGAGTATAGTCCATTATTCTCCCCTGACAGTCTCTTTATATTCTGTGTTGCATCAGAGGAACTACATGACACACTGATACCGTTAAATTATGTTTAATGCCATCATCATTCTAATATTGTATGATGTAAGCATACTATAAATATATCAATATATGATAAAGTCTAATACCTCTGTATGTTTACATGTGTCAACACCGTTTGAAGTAGAGCAGCGGGCGGTGCACATGTGAGTGACTGTGATGGGATAGTGGGAGTACAACATTATGGACATGGCACTCATTTATCATGATAGTGTATGGTAAATGTCAGGGCTTTATGTCAGGATAGGCACACACACAATTCTCTCTCACCTAAGCCTGTGTTGTACCTTGGTGACTTGCATGGCAACTAAATTAACTTGATTTAAATCCCTCAAATAGGGTAAATATACACAGCCCTTTGTTTTAACATAATGATAGTAATTAGATCAGGCTGGCAGGAGGATTGATTTTCCACCTCTTGCACAAGGACATCAGTTTCCTCTCAGGAGAAGCTGTTGGGGTGGAAGTGTTCCGGACTGTTCTCAGGAAAACTGTATGAAATGGATTAGTGCAAGCTATTTAAAAGGAAAGAAAAAAAAACATGATTTGATTGGTTTCATGGTTGAAACTAGACATGCCAGACTTACTGATACCAAACACCACCTGCCACACCCTGTTCACCTGCAACTGTACTTCATGACATGTGCTTTTATGATTCACAGAAACAGCCTACTGGTTAAACTAAAGCTGGATGCCCTACTTCCGGATGGCCTCTAGAAGTTGAAGCTCTTTCTCAGGGGAGCTGAGCTACCCTGTTTCCTCAAGCAGAGCACTGGAAATGTGACGAGGGGAGACCCAAATAAGAAACAGGGATGACATATTGTGGCATTGATATCCACTGAGTTTGTCTAGATAAAGGAAATGCTTCTCGCTCACTCAATACTCAAGGCAGCACCTGAGAACCTTTATGTGCTTTTAAAAAGAATTAATGTAACCTTACAGCAGAACTTTTCAGGTTACTATGTCACAAGAGCTTGCATGAATTCCTTGTAGTATAAAAAGACATTTTACAGGATATCCAGTAAATAAATTGCAACATTTTACTGTTAAATGTACTTTTAAATTTAGTGGCTTCCTATGTATAAAGTATTACCATGAGTTTGGAAAAGTAGCATCATACCTGAAGCGTGTATTTGATATAGCAGATTAATAATTACTTTGTTGGATTATTTCAAATCCGGTGACAAATGCATTATGACTTGTTTGTAACTTTGGGCCTAAATAATAAGTAATCGGGACCTGACGTGGGAAAGAAGTGAAACCGGGGCGCTCCAGCAGGAGAATTGTCTTCCTGTAATGTTACAATGTTGGCTCACTACTTACTGACAAAAAGCTTGTTTTACTCAATGGGTGAACATACAAATAAAACCAACATGTTTCTGCTGCTGTTTGAGCTTGCTGTGGATAATGCACTAATATACCGAGGGTAATCAATTGAAATGGAAATCCGAGGAGTCAAACTGCTGCGACTGTTTATCCTGCATGAATATGTCATGATGAGCTCTGGGATTCTAAAATGTTTATGTAGGTTTGATAATCCCCAAATGAATAGCGTAGAATGAAATATTCAATGTATTCTTTGTGATTAATCATTCTTTGTAATGATTTGTTGAGAATTATACTGTCAGCCTTTCTGACAGTTGTCTTCTGAACCAAATGGAAATACGAATGGGTAACCGTACAGGTACTTACTCTAGGAAGGATGGCGAGGGCGAAAGAAAGAAATCAAAGCATTTCTTTCATAGAACAAAAACAGTTTAGCTAGCCAAATACTTCTTGTCCTGCAACACCAAAATAAAACGGTTTAATTGATATGTCAAATACAGAACATTTACAAAGACTCATTTGTTGCCTTTTAGCCTTTGTTCACAGGCGGAAATCTGTTGCTGAACATTTTGTTGTCTATTGCATTCTCTAAGTGGTTTAGCGATCGAAGTCTTGCTTCATTTGCATTAAAAATCTAGTTAAGGAAAGGAACATCCTTCTCCGGAGTAGAACATGTTTTCCTTCCGTCTCAAAGGAATTACGCAGTGTGTGCAGTAACCTTTGTGAGCTGAAATTATATTTTTGTTGATGAAAAAAGTATGATTTGTGTTGTGAACATCAGATGTACAGAGATCACACACAATGTCCAAGTATGTTTAATTGTTTAAGTAAGAATAGCATTTTATTTCCATGTGTAATTCTAAAAAATCTCATAAATAACTAATAAAGTCTTTAAATAACTAAATATGGACGAACTTGGAAAAATACAGTATACTGAGCAATCTTATTACACATAAAATAAATGTTGTCTCAGTTTGCACTAAATACTGACTGATATTACATAGTAGGGCAGATGTTTGGGACACAGCATAATCAAAACATACACCATCTTGCTTCCCAACCGTAATATTTGATGTTTGCTTACAGAAACCAGGAGAAAGTATGCTGACACCAACATCTTTACACTCCCTGTCTCAAAAAAAAAAAACCTTCAACCACCGACAATGATCACACAGTCCCATCTTGTCCCAGGCAAACAAATCCAGGCTCTCCATTTCCCAGAACTGATTTCTGGAGATGTGTTTCACAAAGATGTGTCTGATGCAGGATTGAAAAGCACAGAAAGTTTGTCTGAGACGTGTGCCTATAAGGAAGCAAAGTCTCCCTCACTCTTTTTGTTGTTCCACAGTTTCTTGCCCGCTCTCTCACTCATGTTTTCCTGCACACACATATGCAAACTAGTTGCACACAGAGCATGCACAAACCCAATTACACCTACAAATGTGCACACATACACACACACTTTGCTACCTTGAGAGCTGCAAGTGAGTATTGCAACCAAACATTTACAACATGATAAAAATTCCAACTGCCTGGGATGTTATTGGGCAGCACTTTTATCGGATTGTTGCGTTTCCCCCTGGGTCTGCTTTGCCAGTGTCTCATCAGCTTCGGGATGGTCCTGCGGTCCCGAGCCGCAGCAGCAAACAAAATAGGCTTTCTGAAGTTCCTCTACCATAAATTTCTCTCCGTCTTCCAGCTCTGCATTCTCCTGCATCTCCCACCTGGAAAGCATAAAGAGACAGAAGGTAAGCTGTTTGAATAGCGACAAACTTTTGCCACTTAGGGTTAAATGAAAACACACATACAGCACAGCAGACATAAATGTGTCCTCGACAAGTTATGATGGTGTATGAAGAATATGTGCCCATATCTCTCCTCTATTTGTGTCTCACACAGAAACAACAAAGGATCCCACTGCCTGGAACCTGGCTTGGGTTTAACACAGTGTGGAGTAACCTGTTGTCCAAAATAAATTCTCCCACACACACACACACACACACACACACACACACACACACACACACACACACACACACACCACAGGCTGAAACACTTTCACTCTCTAACTTCCCACGTGGGAGTCTACTTCTCTTTCTTCTTTCATGCTGTTTGGGTCAGTTTCACAACAGTCTCTGCTGCTGTGATACACTATCAGACTTACAGTTTTGCACTCACGCAAACACACGCACTTAAAGACTTGAAAGCATCCACACACACACACATACACGCGCACACACACACACACACACACACATACACTGAAGATTCAAGGGATGTTCTAGAGAACATTAAAACAGAGAAAAGAGAATAGATGCTTTTGGCTCTCTGTAGGTCTCTATGTGTTTTCCCCTTTCTGTCTATCTGATGCTTTCTTGAGGCTTAGCCATGATATATAGATAGCAACTGTTGAACTTCATACCAACTCTTTTCGGGTGACTAATTTTTTGCATTGTTGCTTGTTGCTTCCCCGTCTTGCTTAACCGCTTCTAGTGCTGCTTCAGTATGTGTCGCCATCACATTTTGTAATTCTTCAAGCTCCAGAGTGAACGGAGGGCTTCAATATGAAGACATCAAGGATAGTCACGTTGTAATTCACTCTGTGTATTTCAATGGGATCTCTGGACGAGTGATTGTGGTCAATCAAATCCATATGGAGAGCTGACTGAAAGCTGTCTTTGAGCTGCCGCATCACACTCTCTCTCCGAAGGAGAATTATATCTGTCCGACTGTAAATGATTGCATTTTCGTAGCAATCTCTGCGTCTCCTTTTATCCCGCCCTCCCTCCCCTCCAATTCCTCACTGTACCTTCAAACGTGTACCATATAGTTGTGCTTTGTGAGGGAGGCATACTTGTGTGTAAAGAGGAAGAGGAGGTAAAGTATATCACGCATGTGTTTCATGCATACTAAGATGCGGGCCTCTCAATGAAGAGCCCTTTGATGAAGTTTCAGCTCTGTCATAGTGTGTATCTGGACAAATCAGACATCCTCTTCCTCTGCTTCCCAACCACTGTCAGTGTAGTAATTACCGTCTGTAAGGGGAGGATCTGTTTATGTAAATACGCAGATTTGACAAAGAGGTTCCATCTCATGTGAATTCATTCTCCCTCTGCTTACGACTTTGGTCACTATTTTCTCTGTTTTTCTGGTAATTTTTGTGTCAGTCTGGATCGCTCTCTTTACTTCCATCATAGAGTGAGTGGACTGTCTCAAGAAAAATGGAACAAAGGAAGAAGTAGTTAAGTCTGCCTCTTTGATGACTGATGCAGACTCGGTTGGATGAATGCAGATGACTACCGGGGGCAGACAAATTGTCCCTATATTATTTTTCCAGTGACATTAAATTAAAATCAGTTCTGCTAAATAACCATTATGGGATACAAACACTCATACATGCAAAACAATACAAATGTCACACAGTGTGCAAAACAAGAGCAGGAAGGGGAGGGAGGGAGAGCAGACAGCTATAGGACGGCGGCCAATAAAGGAGGGAGTGAGAGAGGAAGGAAGACAGGAAGGTACGCTAAAGGTTTTTCAATGTTTAATTTTCAAATAGGATTAAGCAGAATGACATTTAGCTGAAGGTTACAGGCTCAGCATTGTCTTAGCTGATATTGATATGCAGGAGGCGCCCTGCTTGTCACCGGGACAAACACCGTTGATGAATGAGAAGCCTTTCCCCAGGAAGGTGTTAAGTGCAAATTTGAAATGAGAAAGAGGTAGAGAGGGAGAAAAAAAGAAGGAGCACACACAGACAGATTGAATTACCACGATAGTTGCCATGTATACTGTCACTAGATAATGTTGCCAAAAGTGTAAATTGTTCCGTAAAGTACAGGTTGCATATTGGTTGATCTTGTGCTGAAAATGAGCCGAAAAATACACAAGGTGCTTTGCTGTGTGTATCTAATTTCAACAACTGTAACACAACAATGCCTCTTAGAAATGCATAAGTAGGCTAAAGTTGACAATAACTTCACTGTATCCTCATTTCGGCAAGTTTTCCGCCGGAATTTACATCTTAATAAGGGAAGTCTTACCCTTTAATTCTTATGGGCTCTGCTCATTTCTCATGCATTAATACTGGAGCTGCTGACTTGGCACTTCCTCTGAATACAGAATAGGACACACATATTAAGACTCATATATTTACAGGATTGATGCCATGGGAGATTGTCCCAGAGTGAGATGAAAAGGCTGGCTCAGATGTATTTCAACGTGAACATCAATGTAAGCTGTCCTAATCATGGGACGATGCAGACATGAGACTGAAAGCATCTATCTTGATTTTCAGCTGATAATGAGTAGTGATGTTTGACAAATTAAGAGCATAAGCCCTGCTCAGAGATCATCCGGCAATCAACTTACTTACTAAATCTTACTCAACACACACCACAGTTGAAACTTTGATGTTCTGCTCCAGTGGATCCCGGAGACAGAGAAAAACAAAAAGGAGATGTAAACTCTGATGATGGGAAAAAATATTCTATCGACAGAGAAGGGAAAAGAGAAACAAGAAAGAAAAAAAGGAGGAAACAAAACAGGCAGCGGTACGAGTATAGACTAAGAGAAAGAAAGTGAGTGAGCAGAAAGACAAAGTGCCTGAAAGATCTTGAGAGACAGTGGCCGGTGGTTTCCTCTGCAGCTGTCAGTGGGCTGAGTGGTTTCTCTCGGAGTGTTGTGGTGTTTGTGCTGCGCTGGGTGCCCTGCCTGCTCTGCCACTGGGACCGCTGTTTGTTTAAAAGGCTCGCCTGTCAAATAGAGAGCACCAGCGACAGCCAGACACTCCGCTAAATGACTCTGACAGCAGCCTTAATCAGAGGCTTCACACATTGCCGCAGGGCCAGGAGGATCCATCATAACCCAAGCCTAAATATTTAAAGTGCTAAACTTTCCAAAGGTCAGGCCTTTCCATGCATGCCAGGGCGACATGTGTCAGAGTAGTAGGAAGAGAGGGACTGAACAAGAGAGTGAAATGGAGAGACAGAGAGAGAGAGAGAGAGAGAGAGAGAGAGAGAGAGGGGAAAGAAAAGGTAAGGAGTAAGGATACTTTTAGTGAAGAGACATAATGTTGACTGGTCCTCTCATCTTCCACCATCTCTTAGGGTTAGAACCTGGGATTAAGATGAATTAAACAAGATTCTTTGTAAAATTTCCGACATAAAAACAGGTTTGCAACTGACAAGAGAGTCAGTTGCAAACCTACGTCTCTGGAAAAAAAGAGGAGCATTGATGTATCCAAACTTTTGGGTAATTAAAAAAAATCCTAGCTTTTAGAAAGCACCATGTGAACAGTCTTCCCTGAGGGACCTGGCGATGGACCAACCTTTTTAACCTGACCACAATGCGTTTTAAGAATTCGAGGAGCTACTTCTTACTGTTGTCAGAGTTTGAGGTTAGGTGTGTAAAGGTGATGAGTAAAGGTGAGCTGATGTCAGTGGATGTACTGTATGTTGTTGTTGGAAGGATATACAGAATACACTGCAAGGATGTGTTTGTGTGTGTCTTCTTCAGACCTTGGGTACCCATACTCATAGGCATTTGGTGTCAGAGAAGCACAGTCCATGGGGAATAAATTATTACAGGAGATAGCACGGAGTCCTTCGAAAAGGTAAGCATTTGTGGTGTCGTTGCTCAGAAAGCAAAGTCACAAATAGAAATCAGTCCACATTTCACGTCAATCTGCATGGTTCTTTGAAATAAACCAGGAAAAAAATGTTAACTAATGTTGAGTAGAGGGAGACAGACAGCGGTTGTACAGCAACCTAAAAGAAAAACGAGAAGCCATATAAAAAAGGAAACAACAAAGATTAGTTATTAGTTGGGAATAGATATTGTACATTAGAATCTAGTTTAGTTGGGGTAACTGACAAGTTCACAATACAGGGCAAGGGGGTCATCTCTTCCACTCAATTTCCATTGAGAAGCAAACATCCAATTCAATTTAGATATGTGCCTGTGCCATGAGCCAGAGGGAGATTGTAACTGACAGCCATTGGACAGCCGGCTGGATTTGAATATTGACGAGACAGAGACTTGACAGAGGGGATTATGCTCTACCTTCTGACTTACTAGCCGCTACACTGATCCATTCTATTGTCAGATCAATTCAGTGTCAGGTCTACAGTATGTCCGTGTGGTGCGCTGATGCCACTCAGTATTAAACCCTACCTGAGATCTATTTCAATCCAAACTGATGTCCACTCAAAAGCTACAAGACACACACTAAATCAGCAAGAACAAAGATATGCGATATCAAAGCAAATCTATTTCAAAGTAAACATGAAGTGGTAGCTTTACTCTGCAGCAGCCGTTTACAATATAGACAAACACAGACAGACATACACACAGAAATGTATTACAATAATTGAGTGGATGACAAAACCTAACCTTAACTTTACAACTGCTCACCTCTACTTCAAATCTTTCTAATTTAGGTAAGTCAATACTAACCTTTTACATAGGCTGATTCTTTGGAGTACTTTCTAAGCTTGTGATGACATTTTGACTTAATAATAAATAATAACACACACACAGATACACACACACACACAGTGTAACTAAATACTTCTACTAAAATAACATACTTAAGTACACATTTAAGGTACTTGTACTTTACTTGAGTCGTTTCCTTTCTTGTTTGCTACTTCTACTCCACTACATTTCAGAGAGAAATATGGTACTGTGTACTCCACTACATTAATCTGACAGCTTTAGTTACTTTACACATTAAGACTTTTCCAAACAAAACACATGTAGTTTATGAAATACAATGTTTTATAATATATGAAACAACTGAAATTACTGGAACCCTGTCACAAAAATTAAAGACCACATCAAGGCAAATGTCCCAAGTCAACTCTAAAGACAACATAACACAACATGCAACAACAGTTTCTGGGACATGAAATAATTGTGAGTGAGTGTGAATATCTGTATATATTTTCTGCATTGAGTACTTTTTCTTTTAATACGTACATTTTCCCAACAATACTTACACACTTTTACTTAAGTCATTTTCAATGCAGGAGATTAACTTGTAACAGAGTATTTCTACAGTGTGTTATCAGTACTTTTACTTAAGTAAAGGATCTGAATACTTCCTCCACCACTGCACACACACAAACACACACACACACACATATACACACACATCCACATTGTCCGATTTTATGGGTCTTGATGTATCACATTTGAGTGAAGCTCCAGTATTGTACGCTTTAGCGTCTCCGTGTGTGTTGATGCTTATACATTTGTGTGCGTGTGTGAATGTGTGGGTCAAATCCACAGTCTCATCCATGTCCAACCAGCCTTGTCTCCCACCCAGCACGCACCCTCCCATCTTGAGCGCGGTCGAGAGCAGGCAAGTCATAGAATGGCTGATCAAAGGGCCCCGGACAGATCTGTGAAGGCCCTTTGAAAGGACATTCACAGTTACACAAGTTGACACGCGTGTACGTGCTTTGGCACAGGCAGGCAGACACACACACACACACACACACACACACACACACACACACACACACACACACAGAGCAGAACTTCAAAGACACTGTGGTTTTAACTCTAAATCCAAGCAATGATAAGTCCAGCACATCAGAGGCCACAAAAGGCCACTCTCTCAAAAACACCACACAAACACACAATCACACACACACACACACACACACACACACACACACACACACACACACACACACTAATGTTGAGGAGTCCAAACGCAGAGGGAGGCTGAGGAAGAGAGAAAGGACTGGAGATTTAAGGTTATATATCTTGACTGAAAGGTTACACTCTAAAAGGTTGGTGTACTTTACTTTTAGTATCCTGTTGATTTGACTCATGTAGTTTAAGTAATGTACTCATTGTACAGTATGCTGCATACGCTGGAGTTTTTTTTAAAGATATTCAAATTAAATATATTTTTAAATTTGTCAGTTACAATTTTATTAGACACAACGGCATTTTTGGCATCTGCAGTCCTAAGTTGAAACTTAATGTGGGCTAATGCTAATGTAGCTGAAACTAGTGTCATATTAGTTAAAATGTCTATGGCCATGCAATTTCATATGAGAGCCCGTTCACCCAAATTGAAAGTTGTGCCTGAATCTCTGACTGATATGACCATGCATTCACACCATGACCACATATTACAAATCCCTCTGCCTGGCTGTTTCTAGCTCCTCACTATTCTCTCCAGTCATCCAGGGGGGATATTTGTGTAAATTTGCAGTGGCTTAATTATTGAATAATTTAAACCATGCATCAAATTAATGTAGACATTTCCATATTAATGTGTTTGCCCACCGATTCCACATTTATTTGTACTGCGGACGGGACGGTAGCAATTATCACAGCATATCATAGCAGTTGTGCTGGTATTTCAGACATCATTAGGCTGCTTGTCCACCGCAGTGTGACTGTGAGTACCAGTCTATTGGACACAGTTTGGTGCATTCCTCAAATATTCTCGCTGTGTTTCTGTGGGTTATATCTATCAAGATAAAAAGGAGAGGGGCCTTGTTTGTGTTTGACAAGGTGAGGGTCCAATTTAGAATCCTTGCTGTTTGTGAATGTATTATTACATGCAGACAACAGCAAATAACCAAACACCTGCCAGGTCTCCACAGCCTGGTCAGTGCAGCACAGTGAGCTGACTGCTCCACATAGACGCTGAGTTCTTTCCCTGGAGGTTGACAGCTCTCTGCTCCTCTTATCTCCACTCCTCGCCTCAACCATTTCCCCCCACCTCACCTCACCTTTCTTTCTTCGTCCCCAGTCTCCCCACTGTTTGGCTCTTGTTAGGAGCTTGGCTGAGCAGGCTGGCACCTTTCACTGAAACAGCACCCAAGAGGAGGTAGTGACACGGAGAAATGCAAGTGTATGTGTGTGTGTGTCTGTGTGTGTGTGTGTGTGTGAGAGACCTCTCTTGCTCAAGGTACTGTAAATCATTACAGCCAGGCCCTTCGTTAAGGAAGTCAACCATGTTGCCACCTCTCGGTCTCGTCCTGTGTATGCCTGACGACTGACACCACCTCTCAAACTCTCAACACATGAGGCATAACAATTATTTCCAAAAAGGAATCCAAAACCGACTTTAAGTAAATCCCAATCTGTTTTGTCCCATCTAATCAGCATCTATGTGTTTACATATTGTGTTTCTGATCTTTTGACAGGACTAAAATTAAGGCAATCTGTCTGCCCCCATAAACCAAAAAAAAGAGTCTTTTCCCATGACCCAAAGAGAAAGAGAGAGAGAGAGAGAGAGAGAGAGAGAGAAAAAAATAGATAAGTAGCAGGATGAATATAGAAAAAAAGAAGATAAATAAGGTCTATTACTTTAGACAAAGATAAATGAAATGTTCACAAAAAGATGTGCACATACTGTACATAATGTGACAATTAACATAATCTCAAACACAAGCTAAAATGATACTAAGGGAGACAAAGCCTCAAGACTAACCCTAATAGGTCCTGTACAGAATGCTCTAAATATTATGGACTGTGTTTTCTGTACCACATGCCAGGTCCTGACTCTTTAGGGATTATCTTCATGAATTGCCTTAGTCCCAGGAGTTTCCCTGATTACTCCTCCGCTTCTTCAAATGGTTCCAGCCTATTTAAGGCCCCTCACTCTGTAAGTGGCCCATTATAATATCACCTTAATTTGTTTTTGAATAGTCATTTTAGTTTTAACCTGCAAATTTGTCCAGCCTTTGTCGCACTTATGTTCATCATCTTCCTTCCCCTGCAGTCCACAACCACACAACATTCAACTGTGTCCAGTCTAAGACTACTTGTTGCCTTCATCAGCTTCTCTCGGCAATCCACTTCAATACACTAGTCCAACGCCCTCTGCCACCAGATGCACTGCAACCCATCCAAACGTCTTCCTTTAGAAAATAATAATCATTAAAGCCTCCCATAACATAGCATCTCCCTCGGTGTCTTGTGTCTGCATTTGGGTCTACTTCTTTGTCAACTTTGTCACTAAATGCATAAAACATCACCCATGAATTAATGAACAAAGCAGATTCAGATGAACAGTCAGTAGCTTTAGATTTGTGCCCTCCTCACACACACATGCACAAACACTGAGAACAAGCATTCACTCATGCAATCTCCCCACTGAACATCCTACAGAGGGGGAAAAAAGTTGTTCGTTGTGATTTCACCTCAATGTGCTACCAGGAAATAGCCTATTACTTATTCAGTATTTTCTCTTTGTCATTTGTGCATAAGATAAACTGAAATCTACTAAGGAGTGCAGAGGTTTGAGAAACTGTGACTTGCTCTCAGACAAAGGCCTCACTCTAAGTCATTGATCTGGCAAAACTTCTTTTCCAACCCAGCAACATATCATTTCCATAGCTACTAGGAAAATAATGCATATTTCATCATATTCTACTTACTTTTTATGGATTATGTAGTGGCTTATTTTGGTAAGTTGCTTGTGCAGTTGATTTTATGTTGAGAGATGGAACAAAAGAGCAATGTTGGAATAAAACTGAAATTACTGCATTGGGAATTTGGCTTAATATTATTGATTTTTAAAACGTTAGACTATATAGCTTTAGACAGGTGAACCCATGCTTCATCATTGCAGTTACTAAAAACTTTTACATCACGCACTGAGGTAGTGGCCACCCACAAATAATACGAAGGTTGCTGCCATAGATTTAAAGACTTTCCCTTCCACTACACGTCAGTAAAGAGAGGGCTCCATTGTGAAGCACTTTTAAAAAAAAAAATTTAAAAAACTGTACCATCCTGTACTTAAATCATTAAATGCAACACCTTTATTTTAACAATATAAAATGCCTGTCAATAGTTGCAAAGTCTAGTAAAACTGACACTAGTTGGTGTGGAAATCCTCACTGAGGGCCATACTGTTAATACAGCAGTGTTCAGGCTCTATTTATAATGACATTATTAGCAGTGGGCTCCCGTGGTTTTGCTGGGCCTGCAATGAACTGATTAGTCCATTCCGACATTGATATCACCTCTCACTCGGTGTGTGTGTGTGTGTGCTCTGTAATTGTGTATCAGATCAGGGCCTTGTTTTCTTACCAGTTCAAACAGTTCACAGTTCTGCCATGCTAATGGCAGTTTTAGGGGGTTAAGGAGATAAATAAATCCTTACTGTCACCTCATTTAAAATCAAATGGCACTTAATTATAGCTGTATGTGTTTTCAAACACTTTGCATAATTTATTGTTCTGCTCCATCCTAATCTCCAGATCCTTATCCTTGTGCTCTATTTTACCCCCTGTCCTTATAATAAAATCATAATGCTACCTCTGTCAGTTTTTCTTTCTCTTTCTTGCTGCCAACAGCAGTGTGAAAGAGATAAGGAAGGCGATGAAAGGACGTTTTCGAGTTGTGCCTCACCTTGTAAGGATTTGATGTTGTAAAGGTCTATTGTCAACTCAGGAGAGCATACATGCACACACTCACACACATACACACAGCCCTCTGGCAGTGTTGCATTTCTTACAGCTAAAATACAAACATTGTCAAATTCTAAGAAAAGAGCGGGGTAACATCATCATTCATGATTTGGTTGCAGGCAAACATATAACAAAAAAAAACAAGTACAACATGCTGAATAGATTTTTTAACCTTTTCATTTGATGTTGAGTTTTTCCTGCTTTGCATTAGTGCTGTACAAAATCACACTTTCATTTCTTTGTAGCACTAATGTGCCAGAAAGAGCAATGCACATTATTGACATTAATGTACTAGTGCGGTGTAGGTCATAAAGGGAGCTGAGGGGCACTAATATGCTACTTTACTGGCTGAGGCTGCCATCATCAACACTAAATGTCAGATCACATCAGTTATTTTGTCTCTTTGGAGAGAAAATGGTTAAAAAGTAAAGTTGGCATTCTGTCCCGGTGACCTTGCCCACAACTCAATGAGAATATGCCATGAGATTAAATGAGTGTGCAGCTAAGACAGTAGGACAGAGGCAGCACCTTCAACAAGGATTTAATTAAAAACTGTGCAAAATAACATTATTGACAAAGATGGATTTTGAAAATACATCAGATTTATGTTATTCACCAAATACATTAAATGTAGAGGAATTAGAGTCACTAATAGATTCACTTCAATATATTGACAACCATGGCACAGGCAGACTTTACATCTGTTACAAAAGTGAGAATGGACACTATATATAATTAGTCATAGTGGAGTATACATCTCAGTTTACATTCATCATCACTATCACTTTGCATTCAGGGAGCATGGTGTACTATATAGCTGCAGCTGCTGAAGGGAGTGTTACAATAATTGTCCGGCTGTACAGTGGATCAGAAGACAGTTTTAATCCTTATAATCAGTGGATTTTGATTCATGAGTGTTTACATCATTCAAGTAAATATAACATGTAAAGAGTTTAAATAAGCAAACAGAGGCAGCATCTGAAACTTTATCATTTTCACAAACCACTGATTACATAAGCAAGTAAAAGCTCCCAAAGATTCGAGATACCGGGGTAAAACAGAGCACAAGTAATGGCAGCATTTTTTCTTTCTGTACACAAACAGAAACACAAAGAAGAACAAATAGGCCTAATTCATTGCAGAAGTATCTTACTTTAGTGCAGTCAAATGCCTTTCATATAAGTTGGTGAAGAATCCTTTGTTAATGGATCCACGCACTCACACAAATGTAAATGGACTGTTCATATACGTATTGCGCTTTTCTTGTCTCAACAACTACTCAAAGCACTTTTTACATAGTACAGTACAGGAACCATTCACCATTCACACACAATCATACACTGTGGCCAAGGCTGCTGTTCAAGGTGCCACCTACTCATTAGATAAACACTCACACATTACACATTGATGGCACAGCATGGGGGGCAATTCGGACAACTGTCTTGCCCAAGGACATTTCTACATGAAACTGCAGGGCCAGGGATTGAACCACCAACCTTCCAGTTGGCAGGCAGCCACTCTACCAGTGATCCACCAGTTGATCGGCACACACTGACACACACGCACACACACAAACACACAAACATACACACACATCAACATAACACCTTTATCAATGAGCCTCGGTCAGAGTGAACTGGGAACAGATTGTGTGTGCATACCTAGCAAGGTGTGCATGTGGCTTACTCAGAAGCAGTAGCTGTTGCAGCGTTACCATAACTAGGTAATGGATGGAAGGAGCATGCAGTTGTGCATCCTCTCTATGGGCCTTCCATCCTGGGCAAGTCGATGGATCAGACAGGCTGGGCTTAGTATATCACATAGATCCTTTGGCTGGACAGCACAGCAGACAGATGCAAGTCAATAGGAGGGTGCTGCTTTTGAATATTCACTCTAGTGTTCAGTGGTAGGCTGCATGTTAATTGGCCACAAAAAAGTAAAGCTCTGTCTTCAATGCAGATTTTGTAAAAAGATTCCTTGAATGTGTGTGTGTTTGTGTGCATGCGTGTGTTGGGTGTGGGTGAGAGTTTAGATTGTATTCTCTTTATTGTGTGACTTAACAGCTGGGTCACTTAAACAAACACGATCAATGTCAGTCAAGTCAATCTGGGTTCCCAACACAAAATGTATCGCAAATAAACTAATACCTTATTGTTTAAGCTTCAGACAGACACTGAACTATATAATTACAATAAAGTAGATTGTTTAGCCTCAGAAAACTATCAATCATATACAGTAGAGCCGTTCCAAACATATTCCCTATAGAGAAGCATAAAGATATTGCTATCGAGCTTTCAAAATGTCAGGGCAATGGAAACCCAGGCATCGCGCAATTACATAATGATTATTGCAAAAAAGTTTCTCCCCCTCACTCAATGTGGCTGTAATATGCAGTGGATGGCCATAGGGGTTCATTAGTGAGAACAGGCTGCTGTTGAAAAGCTCCAGTTTCACCTCTGATCCTGGCTAATGTGATTTGGACTTGAGATTGGTAGTGGAGAGATTAGATGCTAGCTCACCTCAGGGTGGGAACCAGAGAAGGAGACATACATCAATGTTGTTTGCTTTCAAACTCAAACATCTTCTCACCTCTAATTTGCTTTGAAGCATCTACAAAAAAGTGTTGAGAAAGTATTTGTAGTGTAATTTATTTTGCAGCAACGGAGAATTGGTGGGGCTGAGCGGGTGCTTGCTAATCCACTCTGGTACATTTTGGAGTGCATGATTTGAGCTTTCATAACAAATCAATTGGGTTGTTGTGAGTAGGACTGGAGAACCGATGAACAGCTACAGATGACAACTGTGTTAGCATTCTCCTCTCATTACCTCATGGCTTAGCCCCATGGCACGCACTGCCAGTCGCGATGTCAGGCTTCTCCTTCTTTCATTTCCTTTTCATTAAGTCTCTGCTCTCTCTGTCACTTCTTAGCCCCCATGCTTACAGCCCCTCCACCTTTGCCCATCTACTCCTTGTGCCCCCTCCACCTCCTCCATTATGTCTCTACCTCTTTCCTTTCCCTCATTTCTCTCATTAGGTCATGGTTGTGGTGATTTGTCAGAGTGGCTGTGTTGATTAATAGGCCGATGGAGCCCCTATATTTGGGGGCTGTCAGCAGGGCTCCAGAGTGCCAGGGCCGCCCTACTGAGCTCCCTCACCACCCAGGTGGCCCCATTTAGGCTAAATGAGCTGTGAAGGGTCCCGGCTATGCCCGCCTGACCCACACTAAGACATAACGCTCAAACACACACAGGCACAGGCACAAAAAGGCACAAACACATGCGGGCATACACACACAGACACAGACACACACACACACACATCTGAGATGCAAGCACACACACAGGCATGCTCACGTACTCAACACCCTGACTCTCGCTGCCATGCACCCCTGCTTTCCCACATGATTTGTCACACTCCATCAATAGACAATAAGTTACTGCCATTCTAGCCTGTCAATGGGCCCTGTCTTCAGCAGACCCTCTATGGTGTCTCCTAGCCTGGGGAGGGGGGGATTGGAAGAGTGGAACAGAGAGACAGTAGTGAGCGTTTAGTAGTTGAGTATGAGGAAGGAGGGGAATGAAAAGAGTTAATGAGAATAAGGGGAAGAAATAGTGTATGTTCCTGCAAGATAAAAATAAAGAAAATAAAGACCCATAGATAGACAGAAAGAGAGACAAAGAGGATGTAGGGGATACTAGACAAATTGCTTTGCTATGCACCCCACATCCCAGAGACGGGCTTACATGGCTTGTCCTGATGCACAGGCATGTAGCCAGGTTCAAGGCAATGGGAGTCTGAGCCTGTATGTCTGTTCGTGTGTGTATAGCGTAACATGGTTCAGCTGCTCCAAGCCAATTGCCTGGCCTTGGAGTCAGAGGCGGGCTGTGTGCATGAATGCGTGTGAATATGAACGTCCCTCTTTGCAAGATTATTTTTGTCCCCCCCAAAACTAGGAGGGAGACCTTGGTGAATGAGATCATCCTGGCACATTTGCACGCACACACACACTCCCACTAACGCACAACTACGAGTACAAACGCCTCCTCAATGATTCAATCTGATGATGGGTATTGGAGGGGAAACCGGAATCTGTGAAGGTCAGAAAAGTCTGAACAGTAACATCCACCCCTGCAGGCTACTGCCACTGTCTGTACTCCTACACTGTCATTAATGGTGGTTGGCTAGCTCTCATTATCAACTTACTTCATCAAATACACTTCATTATCAGCTTGTCCTTAGCAGACAGTCCCTCCAGCAAATGACAGAGGAACTGGTATAAAGTGATTCCTTTTAAAGTCTATTCAATGAACAGGTCATAACACATAAAGTCCTGTGCTATTAGTTGATCTGTGATTTACACTTGATTGGACATCTGGAGGAAGAAAAAAAAGTGGTATGTTTGTTCAGAAAACACAGTTTAATTGTACCAATGGATATGCATTATAATTACATCTGAGGTGATTATAGTCATTATGAAGTCGTTATTTCTGAGACTGTTGAACATATGAAAGGCGGATGGATACACTGGCTGAATAGACAGCTGTTACTGAAGATGTAAGTAACAGCCCTATCACGCTGACAATATGGACGACCGTGAAATTAAGACTCAACGTATAGTAATTATAATGACAATGCGCTTTGTTCAACGTGTCAAGTATCAATCTAACACTTGCCAGACAGCTTTCATATCATAGCAAATAGGCAGTTGTCGGGCCAGGCCGTTGCCAGCCACTGAACCAAACTATTCATAAGCCGGCCCTTGTCATTATGCTTAGCAGTTGACGTAACAGTAATACACACATCAGCTACATGTGCCCTCATGCAAATGAGTGCATTAGAGCAGACCTCAGAGTGGAGCGTGGCCAATAAATCCAGCCAGGGTGAGAAATGTAGCCTTTACCATGCGTGTCCAACCCCATCTATTTAACCTAATTACACACACCATACAGGTAATAAAAGTCTGCATGCCATCAATTCTGACATCTCATCCAGGGCCCTGCGAAAAATGTCTATAAGGACGTATAAATCCTCAGAATAGTGATCTTCCCTAGGTGTAAAGAGGTGTGTGTGAAAATGTGTCTCTGTGACATGTGTGTATGTATGTGCATGCTTCTCTGTGTCTTTTTAACTATATCTGCAGGTACTGTATTGGAGCACACATGGGAGTGAACACACTCCTGTGTGTAGCTGAGTTGTAAGTTAGCTTCAGGACGCAGGAGATGCCACAGAAAGAGATGAACCCACCAAAGTTCAACCATGCAAAGTAAAAAAAGACATAACAACTAATGGCTGATTCAGACAGTCATAAAACATGTGAGAAATCTTGGTTTTGGCTGGCTGTCTTTCCTACCCAGGTGTTTCACTTTGCTTGCTGACAGGCCTGTCTGTCAGGCCTGAGGTCGAGCAAAACTTAGCTGCAGGTACTTTCACTTTCCAACGTCACGCCTTGCGAGTGGTTAAAGAAAACAGCATAGAATTGCTGAATGGCCACAGCCAGTGTTATAGGCGGATGGAGATAAATAGATGTGGTCACAGTAGCTTCACTCACACTCACTTTGCCTTTGTCTGCAGCACACCTGAGCTACATCTGACCCCCACACCACCCATGAATGTGGATCCATGAAAGAAAGGACACAGTGGTGAGATGAAGCAAGGCAGGAAGGAAAGGATGAAAGACAAATAGCTGAGAGCTGATAAATCCTATTGTTGGAAGATGTCGCTGTGAACCATTTCAACTTTTCACCTCCGTGGTTAATTGGTAGAATGAGGCTCAATCATGTCAGAGTGGCAGCATTATTGCATTTTTGCATGATTGAGTATACTGGCTATTGGATGAGTCAAATGAGCTTTTTAAGTAAAAGAAGCATGAATAATAAAGATATAAATATTTAGGTGATCACTACAACTGCTGTTCAATGGCTGTACAGCTGAACTGAAGAGTAATTCAGTTCAAACACTTTTCACACTACATAGTTGTTGATGTGTTACCTGATATTTAGTTTTATAAAACATTGAAACTGTACTGTAAAATGACATAAAGTAGACCAGTTTATATACTTAACTATCACAAATATCAGTAACGAATATGTCTTAACAAGTAAACATTGGAACACCTATAATGAAAAACACAAGACTGACTCCATCTCTCTCTCTCTGTTATTATTTTTGATGGCATATAACCCACACAGTTTGCAATTTCAGATCCTAGAGAAAAAAAAGGGAAACAAATAAATAAATAAAAGCATCACCACACCTGGATTTCCACTCCAGGATGTCATCCATGGAATTCAGCAGAAAAGCTAATCCATCAAACTCTGTAAAAAGAACAGTGTGGGTGTGTGTATTTTCTATTAAAAGGGATTACTCAATTACCAAAACAGACCTGGTTTTAAAAGTAAGCTTAGAATATGCAGTTAGGTAAATTGATTTATGACTGATTTATCTCACATAAGCCTAAGACAGTGTTGGTGTTTGGATAAGTGCGTGCTTGTGTTACAAACAATTACTTTTTCATATAGCTGGTGAAACCATGGTGAATCCGCAGCAGCTGGTGTCAGAACCTCTAGCAGTCGTGGCCCCTGTCATTGTAGAAAACGCTAAATGGTTGGGATTGATAGAGGAGTTTGGTGGGAGGGGAGATGTCTGCCTCACTGCACTTTGTGCTTATTTTGAAAAAGGAAAAACCTGAGATAGTCACACAAACACTTTGCACAAAAACAAAGATATGAAAACATAGCTCGCAAAATATACTGTATTATTCATGATTATACACACTACACACAGGCCAGTTAAATGGTTGGTTTATAAGGATTATGCTCTTCTTTATTATCACGTTTGGTGCATTGTGCCTCGACTCTCTACAGAGAACCCAGCTTCAAAGCTACTCCTGTGCAATTGTTGTCTCAGTCATCTATTATAAACAACGCATTTTTAGAGAAAAGGCTGTAATTGTGCAAAAGTGTGGCACAAATGGCTTTGTAACATTACTGTTTGCCTTTCTTCAATGCAATCCATACACAGGACCTTGAAAGCTCTCGCCAATTGAAGTTCTGCTTTCATCCAGCATAAAAGCTATGTTTGCGATTGAGCTTTGGTGCTATACTGTACCTTTTCTCGCCTTTACCCCCACCTTCTCCGCCTTGTTTCATATGAGTGCACAACCACAATGGCTTGAGTAATGGGTCCAAAATGCTTTTTCCCTGAACAAAATCACTGTTTTTGTGGGTCATGTAGAGCTAACTTTGAGACCCAAACAACTCGAACAGACTACTGCTATTACTAATTCCTTTCTCTCTCTATTCTAATAGTAACACCATTCTCCGGTACCCCACTGGCCCCATCATTTGGTCTGGCTCAATACAACAAACACACAAGAGACAAAAAAAATAAGAGAAAGAGAGAGAAACACACAGAGAAAAACACAGGGAGAGAGAGAACACAGGTCAACCAGAGCTTTTTCTACTTGTTTGAAAATGTCAACTTTAAAGAGAAGCTTCTCTCCATTGGTGGGGGCGTGCTGGTGGGACGTGGATGTTTCCCATTGCAGAATGAATCGGGGTCCAGAGCAAAACCAAGAACAGTCTAAAATAGCCTGGTAACTGGGTGGTTATGGCATCACATGTTTTATGAATCAAAGCTGCATGCTTTTAGTGCCCACTGCCTGGCCTTGTTTGCTGCATTACACTATAACTAGGATGCATGGTGGGAGAAAGGTGTGGTGTTACATTGGCTCAAAAACTAAAATTAGGCTTCTGTCTTGACTTAAAATCCTTAAATTTGGCATGTAAATGACAAAAAATCCTCTCTTTCTCTCACTGTCATAAATAGCTGTAAATTGAGCCATGACGCTGCCAGCTAAGCAAAACTCTCACTTGCATCTCACCCACTGCTGACGTAATATCCTTTGACATGCATCCTCTATCACATATTCAAGCGTGTTGTGGGTGTGAGCATGTGTGTGTACGTTTGTGCATATTTGTAAGTGTGTGCAGGCTGTAGACAGTGGCCACTGGGAAATCAAGGAGCACTTTGTCATGCATCCTTAAATGTGTGACACTGCGTCTCATGAGACGGCGCCTGATTGGTCTATGCGGCATCGAAGAATGACGGGTGAGTGATGGTCTTGAGGGGATATGTGTAGTGTGGAGTGTGAGTGAGTTGTGTGTGTGTGTGTGTGCATTGGCTGGGGGTTAGAGACACAGGACAGCACGGTGACATATCTGGGTGGCACCCTGTCAAAACCAGCTGTGTCGTAATGCTGCCATCAGGGCGTCATACGCCACTCTAGCCTCACTTTTCAAGACTTTTCCCAATGTTTTAACCAATATGCAAACTTAATTTAAATAAAGAGAACAAAATTTGTATTAGCCTTTAACCCAGCAATGACTCTTTGCACAGTGATTTGTTAGACCAAATATATATCATAATGAACACATGTCACATGTCAACATATGTACACATTTCTAAATTGTGTACAGTTCATTTCAGACTGTGACTATAATAAGTACTTACAATGAGCACCCAATGGGAATAAGCTCAAAATCTCTGACCACCAACATAACAACCAAAGCAAACTCATGGTTTCAATTTCAAACATAATTCTTACTGGTAAAAAAGGAATATAACTATCAAACTAAAGGGACAGGAGTGTTGTTAAATCAATCTGTAATGTTCAATGTATTGAAGGATGGCATTACCTATTTACATTTTTTGCTGTGGTATACCTAATGTTCTGTAAGTTGGATATACGTCATGTCCTAAAAAGTATATTGACAACCTGCAGAGAACAGGTGTGATTGCATGTTACTTGATGTTCTACTGAAATAAATCTATATGTCTTCTATTAAATTCTAATTTTGTTGCAGTGCACATGTCTCTTTGGACATTTATTTGAGGAAATCAAACAGTACACCAAGAAAATGGACAGATGTGCAAGGTACATAGTAATAGCTGTTTTCATGAAGCTAAAAAGTTGAATATTTGACACCTTAAAATGTAGATTGTGCATACATAATAAAGTCAAAAACAAATCGCGGTATGATAGTTTGTGGTATGACAGTTTGTGTATATAATATATCAGATAACCTGACTCATTACTATTGCAGTGTGTTAAGCTCATAGTTTGTCTGTTTTTAATGCAAGAAAAAAAGCAGCTTCATTTTCTACTGTATGAATTATGTCCGACTGCTGTAAAAAAAAGCTGAAATCCAAAACCAACAAGGGGCAGGCATAATTACAAAGCATGTCCTTCATATTTAATATCTGTTAATAAGCTACTGACACAGAACAGACAGTGGCTCTTCATCTTCATTTTGCGTTATTTTTTCTCAGTTAGGTTGTTTTATTTTCCTCAGCAGATAAGGACTGGACGGTGAGAAAGAGAGAGAGAGAGAGAGAGAGAGAGAGAGAGAGAGAGAGTGAGTTTAACTTTGTCTCATTCTGATCGATATTACTAGCTCTTACCACCCGAGAGGTGGAGAGAGGGAAAAGAGAGAGAGAGAGTGCGGGAGAGAGACAGAGTGAGAGAGGAGGAGGATTTACGCTGGCACCGCATTTTTGTCCAATTAATAGATTGCCAGTGTGTTGCGTATTTTGCATGACAAAAGAGGGTAATATTAAACTGCCATTTGTAATGAAAATGCACTTTGCAAATTAAAAAGTGCAGAAACCCAATTTTTCCTACCTCTTTAGGAAATAAACAGTCCTTAACCAATTAAAGCACATTGTAATAATTCCATGATTTATTGCAGGTTGTTTAACTTTCAAAACTCGGCTAACCTATATTAAGGTCACAATCCATCATGTCGTGCATGGAGTGCTATGGAGTAATGGCTGTTGTATTAGCTGCTTTTGATGATAGTATGAAAGAAGTATTAGCACTTGTCAACAAAACTGCTTACAACATAACATTAGCATGCATGAGCTGCGTCGCCTATTCATTATCTTGGCAGCTTCACACACGCGGTTACTGCCTTATAAAACATTTTGCCAGGCCGAGAGCACACACTCACTGTTTGGTTTTGTGATAGAGTGGCAACATGCAAACCATGGGGCAAGCTCTGGTTGCAATGCAAACAGGCACGGGAAAGAAGAAACAGTCTCTATGACACACGGGTGAGGAAGGGAGGAAGAGCAAGGGAGAGAAAGAAAGAATGAGAGATCGGAGGGATAAAGGAGATCACTCTGCATCTTTGCCTGGATCAGTCTCCTTCAGTTAAGCTTTAGGTTCTGTGTTACAAACACACCAGAAAATGTCAACTGGCTGACAGAGGAAGAAAGGGAGAGAGGACAGAGAAGACAGAATGGATGAATGCACTGCAATGTTATGAAAAAGCTACCCGCTTTTAGAGTTCAGCTGAGGCTGAATGATGACTGGTAAGAAAAAGGTAGCGCCGTAAGAGTAATAGAAAGAGGTAGACACAGAACAAGCTAAGCTGTGAGGGTAACATTTGGAAGGTTATGTAGGCAGATACAATGTGGTGAAAGAGCAAACTTCAGTGGTAAGTAGTAACCGATTTGAAAGACAGAAAGATGGACATGATGAGGGGCTTGAGAGTGAGACACAGGCTGAAATAGAATTAGAGCAAAAGAAGGAGAAACAGATGTAAACACACAGAGAAAGAGTTATAGCTGAAGGGCACGGCAGGGTACCAGCCAGAGAGAGAAAAGATGCAGAGATGCAGGGCGGTGTGACATGGTGACATTTGCCTCCACAAATGGGCTCTCTGGCTTTCGCCGCACAGTCTGGTGCGGTGCCCCCCAACTGTGAGCCAAGAATGCACTTAGCTCAACAAGAGCAAATGAATGGCCCTGTTTTGACTTCTACCATTACACTCCTTCTCTCTGATAGCTGGTGCTAGGCAGAGTGAGTCTTTGTTGGAACACAGGAATCCTGCATGTTTAAACACCCCTGCACCATGGTCTAATTAGTGTGTTAAATCAGCAGTTGGATAATATGTGGATTCAGTACTCAGCTTTTAATTCTGTAGTTCTGGTTCATCAGACTTGTGTCAACATAAAGTACATTGTTACATATAGCACATAAACCATCATTTAAGATGCAGATGTCAATTTAACATCCATTTTCACTTCTAGACATACTGTATGTTCTCATTGGATCCCTGTAGAACCATGTTGTTTATTACTTACAGAGGAATCTGCACATCTACCCACCACGAGCCATGCAAACACCTGACAAGCACACAAACATGTCAACAACAGGCTATTTAGCAGACAAAGCCACCACCCTAGCAATGCAATGGAGCTAATTGCATCGCTAAGGATACACATATCCTAGGGCAGCACCGCTAAACATCAGGCTTATATTATTTATTTAGTTTTTCCCTGGAAGTCCATGTTAGACATACAGTATGTGCTCATCCCTTGGAGGAAAAAATATAGAACTCTTCTCCCTTTGTTAGGGACAAGAGAGCTCATTTAGAAGTAGCGTTGGCATTTGTTTTTGTTTAATTTCAACAACTGTTTGATGACAATTATTTTATAATCTTTGTGTATTATATTTCTTTCTGTTTGGGGAACCTGAGTTAGATACAGTATACTAATAAAAGAATAAAATTGACGAGAAAAGTAAAATGGATTATTCTCAAACATGAAGTAACAATTACATGTCTCTGTGTCTCTGATCACTCAGTCGACCCCCCTCTGCATGTGTTGATATCTCTCTCTCTCTCTCTCTCTCTCTCTCTCTCTAGCTCCAGCTCCCTGATGATTATTCATGTGCATTTAACTCTCAAACAGCCCCTCATTAACTGTGGCTCGCTGGACCATACGATGGGCCAAATTACGCAGCTTTGACATACACAAACCAGCAGGGGAGGAGGTAGGAGGGAAAGGAGTCGTCGGGATAAAAGGCCTGGCTCTCTACTTGGTCCTCTCTAACCATAGATAATGGTTGCCAATGTGTCTGTATGGTCTTTTAAGCAATCAGCACTTTCACTTTTAGAGAGGTGGGGGCAAAGAAGGGGGGATGGTGAAGAGCAGGAGGCGAAGAAGGGAAAAAGGGTGGTAAAGGGGCAAAGAAGAGTCAGGATTGGACACTCACCATCAAACCAACAGGCAGGAAGGTGGGTAAAAAGCAAAGTCAAACATTTAGACTAGATGCAAGGGATTTTCCAAGTTAATGTAGAGGATTGGTATCAGGACCAATTCAATTATTTCATTTTATTTGATTGGTATCGTCAGGTGTACCATTGGTCAAAAACACAAAATTGCATTGCTTTAAACCATTGCTGCTTATTCCTTGCAATAAATAAACAGCAGCCAAGAGATTCAATTAAGGACGCACACAGACAGTTTGTGATTTGTCGATTTGAGTCTATTCTAATGGCATTTTGCAGGTGCTGCAGTTGGCTGAAAACTTTTGTTATGTTCATGCTGTGGAAGAAGTGAGGCTGTCCATATCCCCTCAAAAGATCCAGCCACAACAAAGCCCGAAACTGCTCTCTTCACAGATATACAGTATACACAACACTATAGCACACTATAGCGTGTAAAACACCATAGAAAGAAAAGCCAGATGCAAGCTGTTTC
Source organism: Etheostoma perlongum (assembly GCA_026937815.1). Taxonomy (NCBI): domain Eukaryota; kingdom Metazoa; phylum Chordata; class Actinopteri; order Perciformes; family Percidae; genus Etheostoma; species Etheostoma perlongum. The sequence continues at coordinate 18,289,905 of CM049375.1, read as the reverse complement.
TCAATGCCAGCCTACTAATTAACTTATTTTATTGTTGCCCTAATTATGTTTAAATGTGCAATGTGAAGCTGCATTTTGTAGGAAATATGAATATAAGATTGTTACTCTGCAAAGACTCAATATTATGACGATTATGACAAAGATAAGAAGCAAATAGTGTTTGAGCAACCAAAACTTTCTCTGGTTCTGAATAACTAGAAAGAAATAACTGTGAATATGTAATATAGGGATACGGAAGATCTATTGAACTCTAAAGGCTAATACAGTCAGCTAGGAGTTTAAAAAGAAGCAGAAAATGTAAAGGAAAACAAGCTAAATAGTTGTACAATAAAAGGATTGGTTAGAAAAGTAGGCATTGAGAAGGCAACAATAATTTCTCTTGCTGCTAGTTGTAGTGGCATTTGAGTCAAGAGAACAAGCAGAATTAACAGCTGATGTCCTAATAACAGTGATCACAGTTAAATAGTGGAAACGTCTAACAATGGATCTTGGTAATAGTAGAAATCTGCCTTTAAAGCAACAGAAAAGCCCTGGAATATGCAATCAGCATTACAGTGAGGTGATTAGTCTCTGTCTGACAGTCTACTGTACACCCTGGGCCACGAAACACACACACACGCACGCATGCACACACACACACACACACACACACACACACACACACACACACACACACAATTACAGTTTAGATTATATATATATATATATATATATATATATATATATATATATATATATATATAGTAAGTATACATAATATTTACTTTTTCTTACCGTAAGTGCAGACAGGTTTTGGATAATTAATGCAGGTGTCCCATGCCAACAAAAAACTGACATAAAGAAAAATAGATTTCAACCTACAACTACTATGGTAATCATGTCTGAGGCAATTTTTCAGATTTAGCTGTAGCAACAGAGCTTCCGTTGTAAATGTTTGGGGCAATAAACATTGTCAGACTGAAGTTGAAACCTTGATGTGTGTTAGCCCAAGAGTTTGGCTTGTGTATGTTTTTTGGGTTGAAGTCTTGACACGACTTGGTCACTAATGAGAATTTCAAGACTCATGCATTTGTAAAATGAAAGAAACCTTTAATACAAACGCTGTAATCAGAGCAGAGCTCCAAATGTTTGAGAAATTAAATATTATATTTGATTCAGATCTTACATCATTTACCTATACTTGCAGTCGAGATACTGAAGCTTTATCTAATGTATTGACATTTCAGTCACTGAGTTTTAAAATCAGATAGAAATTAATGTACACATGCAGCACACTCTGACGTACCAACATTGCACCGAGTGAGGGAGAACACGTTTTAAATGACCTCAACCACACGACTAAACATAGCCAAATCAGGCTTTATTGAACTGCAGGCTTAAAATCACTCATCATTGAATCTCGGCGCACGTAGTTGGGCAATCAAATCAAAATGCGCCCTAATTTGACAGTTGTTATGAGAGTGACCTTAGCATAATGTGAATAACTTGCCTTTATTACAAAGAAGAATTGAGACTAATTCTACATACCTTGTCACATCTGACGTCGGACCTTTATGTTTAGTGGGGTTAGCACCATATGCTTAGTATATGACAGCAACATCACAGCAGTGTCACAAAATAGACGTGTATACTCCTTATGGGATGGTGATGGCCCTGTGTGTGTGTGTGTGTATGTGTGTGTGTGTGTGTGTCACAGATGTTACAGTCTGAGGTCTGGTGCAGATGGCTCCGGGTGTACTTGCCAGTGATCTCGTTCCAGTGAAAGCAGCACCATCACACACTGCTACCTGGACTATGTTTAGAGGATAGGAAGTGACATGCTGCACGCACACCCACACACAAACACACACGGACACAGAGCAACACACAGACCACCATCAGGGATACCCGCCTTCACAAAACACAAAAAACACAGACACAAAAACACACAAATTCTTCTATGAAAATCCTGAGGTTGAAAAATTTATAATTGTTTCATCATTGTCTCCAAACTCAGTTATTTACCATTTTCCACTTTACACGATTATATTTCAGACAATAAAATGTTTCACTTAATAGAAGCATGACTCACTTAGTAATTACACCCTTAATGCTTATGTGAGAGCATATTCCCAATTTGGTATGTCTTTGATAGCCTGCTAAATCACACTTTTTTAAGCATAGCATATTTATTGTTATTGGATGCTCTTGATTTCATTATTTTATTACTTTATACGCATGTGCATGCATGGCAACAAACACATGTACACAGGTTATGGCAGAACCCAGTGTCACTAAGCCAAATCACAACCTGAGTGTTTGGAATGAGAGCATCTTTGTAGCATCACATTCAAAGTATACAGACACAGAACACAGGTGTCTCTCTCGCTCTCTCTCAATCTTTCTCTGTTTGTCAGTGCCTCTCCCTCTCCTTGTTTCCCTCACTTTCGCACTGAGTAAAGGTGTCCTCTGGGGGATAGAAAGGCCTCGGGGGATTTGTCTTAGTGCAGAGTGCCACCTTGTTGTCAAGGCTGCAATGACACATTTCTTTCAAAGCCACTCCTGACAGACGCTCACAGAAGGGAAATGTCAATTCATAATGCATTGCAACATCAATGCAAGAGCATACATAGATAGTGTTTCTGATATCTATAAAGATGAAAAGGGAGGAAGTGGATTGGCCAGAGGCCAGGCAGATTGTGACATAAGAGTGTAGAAGCTCAGGAACGACCTCCATTACTTCATGGCATCTTATGTCAGTGGCTGGATCTCTCCATCTAAAGGATTCATGTAAGTAAATATGTGATATATATGTCTACTGTTTGCATTATTCTTGCTTTTGTTGTAGTCCTCACAGCATATGGATTTCTTCAGAAGACACAATAATAATTAAGTCAAATCCTTCTGTATACTTTTGACTTTTTTAAACATGTAATACATTGAAATTCTGCATAAAAGGGTTAAAACAGTTGAACTTAAAAATGTTGCATTGTATCAATGAATGGGCCCTTGTCCTTCCCTCCTTTTGTATGTTACTGTATGCAGGCAGAATAACTTACAATTTTTTTCCCGGACTTATCAAATGGAACTGGTGTGAAATGATTCCTAAAGACAATGATGAGCAGTGTAACTGATGCATTAGAATAATAAGTGATAAAAACAACAATATAATGTATAGCATCTGAAAAAATATATTTGCCATATAAAAAATAACTATTCTTTTATGTTTTGATTGCAGTAATCAAGATGATCATCACGTTAAAAATCATCACGTTAAAGTTTAACTCCACACTTAATTTCAATAATGCTATGCAGATGATATTGTGTAAATTTGTTTATATAGTCACACTCAACCATAAATATGACATTAGCCTAAGCATTACTGCACTAAAACTGTCAGACAAAAATAATTAGACGATTGTGTATGTATGTGTACAGCTGTAAGTGCATAGCCGTGTTTTGGGCAAAAATGACCACCATAAAAAAATGCTTCCTGTTGTGGAAAAGAGGAAGGGAACATAGTGTATACACTGGGTCAGTAATGTGTTCATTAACGTGTGAGAAAGCAGAATACAGACAGCAGGGTCCTTACACAGCGTTTTACTGGATGAAGAAGTTAATTAAATGAGGAAACGCAGGATGAAAAAAGAGAAAAATGGAGGAGAAGTCAGGAAGGACCGAGGGGTGATTGTTAACAGGACATCTGGCGCAAGCTTGTTTCTCTCTGGAAGAAGGCAGAAGGAAGGGGGAGATAACAGCCATAAGTACTTGACCTTCCATTTGTTTGACTGGCAAACTGGCACACACAAAATCAAACTATGACAAACACACACGCACCGACAACCACATACATATGCAAAAAGTGTACACGTTTTGTGTGTGAACAGGTTCACAGAGAGCAGAGAGAGATAGTGTGAAGGTGAACAACATGGCCGGCAGGGTGCTGACACGTCAGAGATGGAGACCAGAGGATGAGATCACAGTCCCGCCTGTGGGCTCTAATGGCGACTGGAGCGTCTATTGCACGCACGCATGCACGCACGCGCACACACACACACGCATGCACGCACGCGCACACACACACACACACACACACACACACACACACACATAAAGAGAAACATGTGCACACACTTGAAAACATAAACATGCAAGTATGTTCGCCAACATAGACATACTGTACGTACTTTTATATGTGCACGCACAAGCACACGCACACACACACACACACACACACACACACACACACACACACACACACACACACACACACACACACACACACACACACACACACACACACACACAGCCTCATAGTGTCTCTGTGTCTCTGGGAGTATGCAGTGAGTGTCTGTGCCTGCTGCATATGTGGCCCCATGCATAAACAATGTGCCCTGAGAGACTGTGGAGTGATACTATGGCCCTTAGCACAACTCCCATGAGCCTCTCTGCCCCTCCATAAGCACTATCAGTCGCACTCTCTCTCCCACATATACACCCCTCCCCCCCACACACACACACACACCCTGAAAAGCAAGAATATACACAAATGAAAAAAGGAGCACAGAGAAACAGAAGCATATATATATATATAGAGTGAGAGAGAGAGAGAGGTATGCATGAAAATGCAGCACGCACACACATACACATACACACACACACACACAAACACACACTTTCAACTTGCAACATGGAGCAGCTACATGAACTCCAGTTTTGAGATAATAGAGTACACACAATGGCGTATAGCTGCTGTACATGTACACATACTGTAAGGTGTGTTGGTATAGCTGTACTGCATTACTGAGACAAAACTACACACTACACACACAAGTACAAGATGTGGATTCAAAATAACAGTCTTCCACAATGTCATGTAAATACTTTTCCATCTTGCTACATTACATTGTTATAACATCATTGAGATTTATGGCCACTTAATTTTGTCCACAGTTCTTTCACTTTTATTGATGTAAACATCTGGTATCAGGTTGGTCTTTCATGAAAAATCCTTTGACTAGGACAGAATGAGGGCAACTAAGGTGAGGATGAAATATACAGAGGTAAATCAGAAATGTAAATTCAAGAGAGGGGAGAGCAGGGGAAGAAAAGAGAAGGGGAGCAGAGACAGAGAGAGTGAGTTGGCGAAACAACGAGGAATGTCCTCAGTTTTACAAAGGGTATAATTGAGATATCCAACTCCTGACAAAATGTGCTATTTCACTGGAGCTGGGAAAGACAGACGCAGGGGGAGGAGGAGGAGAGGAGGAGAAATAGAAGAGAGGGATGGGAGAGAGAAGAGGAGAGGATAGAGAGCTAGAAAAAGAGAGAGAGGTCTAGAGGGAGGTGACAGTGGTGTATGTGGCTGTGCTGTCTGTCTGACCTGATTGCAAATAAGCAAAGGAGCTCAGCCGCGGCCCAGAAGCACTTCTTCATGCACAACTCCTCTCTCTCACAAACACACAGTCTTTTCCCTTTAATAAGACTGCTTAATGGTGGCTGTACACACACGCCACAACAGTAAAATGTGCAGATGTGTGTGTGTGTGAGTGTGTGTGTGTGTGTGTGTGTGTATGCCTGTGCAGGAATTTGTGTAACTGGTGAGGAAGGGGACAAGGAAGGGGAGAGTGTTGCTGTAGTGAGACAGCAAGGAAGAGGAGGGAAGGAGAGGGAGGGAAGGAGGGAGGGGCAACGGTGGGTTTCCGAGACGCATTTGCAATTTAAAACACGGTTTGGTATAATGAAAATGTAAAGCAGTGGTTTTATTTTATTCAGTGTGGCAGGTTCAGATTCCCAGAGAAGCTCCACTCGAGCAATCAGTCCATTAATAATTGAATTTTGTTCAGAAGCCGTGTTTCTGTATGAGAGTAAATGAGTGTGAGCACACACGCGTGTAAGCGTGTGTACACATGTGCGTATTTTGGGTGTGTGAAAGTGCATGCGACAAACCTCTCTTCTCTTTCCAGCTGCTGACCCTAATATGAAGCAGCCAATTAGATATCTTCATTTAATTGCTGGGCGACTCGTCCTTGCTACACACCGCCATGCTGAGACTGTGGCACTGGGGCAAGGCCGGCGACACACACATTTACACCCATGCATATGCACACAATTACACATACACTCTGATAGGCACATGCATACACAATAATTACCAGCGGAAAATCCCTTGCTGTAGTAGGAAACAATATTATTTTGCTTTGATATCAGCAGCCACAATTACAATATGTGTGCATCAAAACATATATTAACCCCTTAAATTGTGCATTAGATATAACCATGAAGAGCTGTGCAGAGAAATGCCAGTTAAGTCTTCTCTTAGCCTTGGCTTGTCCTCCATCTCTCTCTTTCTTCACTGAATGCTCTCTCTCTCCAGGCCCTAACTTCCATCCATCCCTCCTTTTGTGTCCAAAATCAGGAGTTTCTCCTCTCCCTCCCTCCTTACCCTCTCTCTCTATCTTTATATGGCTCTCTCTCTCCTTCTCCCTGGCTGTCAGAGAATATCAGATCAGTAGTTAGATCCATGGCCGAGGCCAAGTCGGCCTCTCCGCTCTCAGCACTCTACCACAACACATCATTACAGCTGACAGCAGGACTTCACAATGCACTGTACGCACACACACAGACAGACAAACACACACACACACACACACACACACACACACACACACACACACACACGGTCATGTTTACGAGCATGCTCTGATTTGCTCAATCTCGCACCCAAATATAAACACAAAAACCCACTGTTACAAAGCATGAGGTCTCTACACATTTAATAACAATGCCGTTGTAAAGACTGTCCAACTTTTTGGCTTGATGCAGATTCACTAACAGCTGTTATAGCTGTTTTTTTTTTTTTTATAGATTGCTTGGTCTGGTTCCATAAAACACAGAGATGTAAAATGAAGGGTGGAGAAGGGGGAGGAGGGGAACATGGGGGATACCACTTCCAAAACCAACAGCAGCAATATGCCAGTGCTGGCGGGAAGAGTTAGCCTCTGTATAACACTTCCAAAGAGAGGTATAGTCCTTCTTACAAGCCGATATGTGTGCATCTAAATCTGTATGCGTGTGTGGGTGGATATTTCTTTAAGCCAGGCTGGGGACTTTAGAGGTGCTGCTAAAGTAAGGTTTACATACACACACACACACACACACACACACACACACACACAAAAACACACACTTTAGAATACACCTGAGAATACACACAATCTCCATGTTGAACAACAAATCTAACACTTCGCCCACTTTGATCGGCTACCCAACAACAAGGCAGTGGGTGGGTGAGAGGATAAGGGATGGGAGTTACTAAAAAGATTTGGGATAGGATGCCCGAAAAAAAAAAAGTGTGCACTTCCCTCCCCTCTGGTAAGATGACAGGAGGAGAGTGGAGGGGGGAAACAAAACACACTAATCTTCTGGTTTCGCAGGAAGCCACAAAGCATCATTTACACAGCGGAGTTAACAGGAGAGCACCAGGCTTCCTGATTTGCAGCATGCAGCCTTGTTCTAGATAGAGATATTCAGACTGTCAGTATAAACTGCTTCTGTTTTCGTTTTGCATTTATTTCAATGCCAGACTCAGGGCATAAATTTTTCATCACCTGCTAAGCTATGAATAAAAGATTAAAAAAAGGAACTGAGAGGGGCGGGGAGGGAGGGAGGGACAGAGAGAGAAAGAGAAGGAGAGATAGGGAGAAGAAGGAGAGGTACAAAAAAAGTCTAGCAGATGTGACGCATGCAGTGCAATGTGTGCATAGTGAGAAGGTCTCCCTCTCCTCTTTCTCTTTGCCCCCAACTGACCAACTCTCCCCTCTCCCCTGCACCACCAACCCAATATACCTCTAGGAAGAGAGCAGTGGCTGCGGTGCAGGGTAAAGACGCCATAATGAGCGGGAGGCAGAGGAGCATCTCACCTTGGCTTTTTATAGGATTACCTGAGAGGTGAACTCTCTGCTTTGTGAGAGGATTCATCAGTACATCCTCTCTCTCTCTCTATGCCCTCAGCGGTCTTTGACAGGCAGGGCGAGAGTGAGTTGTTGAAGAGCTGCCGGAAAATTCTCTGCAATACAGACCTGACAGGTTCAGGTGTGGGTTAAGGAAGGGATAGAGAGAAAGAGAGGGATGGAAGGGTAGGGAAGGAATGCATCTCACTCTTTAACTCTGCAATTCTCTCCTTTCTCTTTCTGTTGAGTTTATGAAGCTGTACATCCTGGCTCATATGGACTATGATTGTTAAATCTGTATATACCTCACATCATTACCTCCTCTCCGCCCAGCAGAGTCATACATTGACAGTATGCCACCTTTATTATGAGGAGTGCTGTTGTCACTTGCATACTCAGTGAGATAATAAACATGGCATTTTCTAGTATGTCCAGTTTTGGTTGAATAAAACATGTACAGAGTACACACGCATGCGCACGTGCACGTGCACACACACACACACACACAAACACACACACACCCAGTAAAAAACTACTGAATTTCACATCACTAATTTTTGTTTAATAGTAGCATGTAAAGCAGAAAAAATAAAGTAAAGAAGTTCAGCATGGTGGTCACACACACACACACACACACACACACACACACACACACACACACACACACACACACAACAGTTTTTTTTTTTCGATTGCTAAACAACAGTGGGCACAACTGGAGTCACATGCGCAAAACTCTAACTACAGTCCGCACAGCAGCAGTTCATGTGGACCAAACTGCTTCGTTTTTCATTACTTGAACACAGTTTTCAAAACTCTACACACTTATCCCATAACCACAACATGCACAACTCTGTGGATTTACAGCACTTTGTTCAAATGCTAACACACTGCTGTCATAACTGTTAACCACACATTCATAGATTTCAGTCTGGTGCTTATCAAACATTTCTATAAGGTATCTGTTGTATTACTGTGTTGCAAACTGGGATGTAATCAATGACAAAACGATGCCATGTGGCAGAAAAAATGTTGTGTTACGTTTACTGAGGACCCCCCCTGCCCCCCAAAAAAGAATCAAAGTTTGTATCGAATCGTGGTTCAAAAATCGTGAACCGAACCAAACTTTGGTTACAGCCCTAATATATGGTATTTGTATAGAGACCAAACACCAAATAAGAATGAAACAACTATACACTGTACTGTGTGAGAGAAACAAGTAAAGATACCAACTTGTCCAGGTAAGATGTCTGAGGTTACATACACAGTAAAAAAAAGTGAAAAACACTACCTCTACTATAGTAGAACTGTGTACTTCCTGTTTTTCAGAAAGTAATGGAGATGAAAGCAGTGGAACCGACACATTCATTAGTATTTAGAGACTATGCACACATCCAATGTGATGAAGAAAACTTGCTGCATAATGCTGGAGAGAGGCAGGATTAGTCTTTGTTACTGTAATATACCTTTAGTTTTTTTCCAGTAATTCCATAAATTACTACAGACAAAATACTATAATGAAGCAAACTGCTGATTTTCATTCTTTCTTGTTTACCTTACATAAAAAATGTGTATATTATAAAATCTATATCTTTTCTTTAAAGAAACTATTGAGTAGTGTGAAGTCACTCAAATTTTTCAAACTGTGAAAAGTTAGTATTTTCTGTATTGGTGTTTGACGCTAGTGTTTTTATTATCAGTGTGTTCTGAGTGACAGAACACAGATAGTGTTTGGCTGCACTGAGCCTGTTTTGAGATGTGTGTTCAGAGTTGTGTTGCTTGGAATGAGTTTTGCAGGTGATGTGAACTGTTTAGCTCAGGTCACTGTTGGCAATGCAGACTGTAGTTAGAGTTTTGCACATGTGGCTTCAGTTTCACACTGTCGTTTAGCAATCAAAAAAAACTGCAATACCAATTGACAGGCAGTGTGTGTGTGTGTGTGTGTGTGTGTGTGTGTGTGTGTGTGTGTGTGTGTATGTGTGTTATTCATAACAGCACACCCACAGTTGTACATACAGTACATACATACATACATACATAAGCATAGAGAGGCAGTCATATGACCTTGTCTCAACATGTACCAAATTAATGCAATACTCTCCTGAAATATATACATTGCACTGACTTGCAAACACACATGCAAACATGCAGGCATCCATGCAGGCATGCCAGGAGGTTGTAGTGTATGTATGTGCAGAATGAAATCCATCTCTGGTTAGAGTAAAGGTAATATATCCCACCAGGACCTGTGTACCTCGTAGCAATTTAAAATAATTATTGTGAGACCTGTTGCTAGATGTCAATCTGAGCTTTCTGCATCCAAATCCAAATCCATATGTGTGCGTACGTGCATGCTTGTGTGTTTGCCTGCATTTAAGCTACTGGAAGAAACCATGCTGGGGATTGCCCAAAGTGGGCCCTCAAAGCCCACTGAGCCTCTGCTGTGGTTATGTTATACATTCTGGGATAGGAGAAAACACTCTGGCTTGTCTTTAAACCAATCACAATCATCTTGGGCGGCGCTAAACCAGGTACACAGCAATAGAGCCTCTGCTTAATAGTCAGGAAGGAACTTGTTTTGGTGGAACATTTGCACACAGGGAGATTTCTGGAATGGCTTCTTCCCCGAAAAAGAAAATGCCACATAAAATATTTGAATGAAGTCAACTGTTCACACAATACAGTAAGCTTAGCTATTTAAAACTTGAATATATGGTAATTTGCTCTTACCAGTGTATTACGTATGTACTTCATCCACAACAATCCCCACCAATCAGCCACAAACGTTGGCATTTGCAGGAAGGATCTCCATCTATCGTTGCCAACGAATGTCTCTGGTGATCCGTGTACGATGGAGAACTGGCCAGCTATCTTGTAATAATAATAAGCTGCAGGATTTTCACCTTGTCCTCCACTATTGCCCGGAGGAAACAACAGTACCCTCGCCAGCTCACTGCAGATGTTAGGCCATGCTTGAAAAATAAACCATAACTGGTGGGCACACATGCTAGCATGTCCCTGCAAGATAATAAATGACGTAAACATTTTCTTTGTCAATCTTTATAATCATTAATCAAAAGATGCCTGCCTTATTGCACAATCCAAATTTTCCTAAAAACTTGCCATTTTCAGCCTATAGCTTGGAGGTCTGAAGTTGTTGTTTCCCATAGCAATGGGATTTTGAGAAGAGTAACACATTGATAGCAGAATGTGAGCGTGTCATTGCCTCATGACAAGACCGATCAGGTGGTGGGGTGTTTTGAGGAAGCTGGACAGAAAGCTAGAGAAGTGCAAAAACATAGGTGTTCATTAACAAAACAAACTAAAAAAAACTTACTTAAACAAAGGGCACAAAATGAAACCCAGGAAAATACAAAACAAACTAAATTGCACTAAGGCAAAGAAACATATAACTAAAATAGCGACCTTACAGCAAGCTGCCGAGTCCTTTCTATCTTCGCCTTCTTCTGAAGGCAGTTAAACCTCTCAGTTTATCCCTTACACCTCCTACTCTTTCACCTCCTACCTTCCCATATCACCACCTACTCACCACCTTTCTATTTCGCCTCCTTTCCTTTGAGTCCCTGGGTCATTTTCCCTGTGAACTCTGCCCTTTGTCCCGTCTTTTATCTGATTCTAGTTCTTATCGTTCTTTACTACAATCTCAGGAAAAATACCGTAAGCTTCTACAACTCCATCTCCTCTCAGTCAGGAACAAGAAGGAAGGCTATGCCAGGAGGAGTTGGCATCAACCTGTCACCCTACAATCCCAGCTTCCTCCTTCTGCCAGCCTGCTTAATCAAATTACCCCCCTCACCCATGCACACACAAGCCCATTTCTCAATCAACTTCCCTCCTCCTGCCCCTTCGTCTTCTGCTCTCCAAAACCTTGCACACTTTTCTCTCTTTATCTGCCACCTTCCCACAGACTGTGCAAAAAAAAACATACAGTACATATCTATATATATATATATATATATATATTTAGTCAGAATACTACAGTCTGTGACTTTGCTAGCGTCTACATATTTATACAAACAGTATAACACAACGTGTTGTTGCAGTGGCTAAGGCTGCTGTGTGAACTTAATTAAATTTCCCCCTCTTTTTTCTGCTTCCTTCCTGTCTGCCCGCTTGCCCACACTCCAAATGTCAACAGGATTTGGGCACATGGAGTGGCATCTGGTGCCACATCACCCAACGCACATGCATACAAAAAACCTCACAGCACGGCGAGTTAACCTGGAGCGCCGCCAAACCAGCAGCTACTCGCTAGCTAAGTGTCACAGCGCCAGTCAAGCGCCCGTTGGGCTGTGCGCCCACCTGCATCACTGCATCTCTCACACACATGCACGCATACACACACTGGCACTTTTCAACCCCAATGGCACTAGGCTATGACAGGGAGACAGAAGGGCCTTGCCTAGCTGAGCCGCTCCCTGCCCCCAGCACATACTGTACAGAGCCTTGCCTAACCCCAGAGCCATACTGTATCTCCATACTCCAGACTGGCAGTCTGTTGGCGTGGGCTACATGAAAAAACAGTGTATGTTATGTCTTTCCAGTGTAGCTTAGGAATACCAGTCCCCCCATGCCTCTCCTCCAAAACACACAAAGATGTGTACATTCATAAACAAAACATGAATGTGCAGATACACATTACCATTCCACACATACTAACAAACATATCCATGCAGCTCTTCTTTGATATGTTTGAACTGTCTCAGACGGTGCCATTTGAGGCTTGGGTTCCGGATTCCCAACCAAAGTGTTCCTCTCAGTTATTACTGCAGACTGGCCATTTCTGCCAGCAACCACTCAAAGACACACACACAGACACAAACACTCCTGCCAGCCAAACTCACTATTTGATGTTGTTAGACACAAAAATTAGCTGTGCTGCTTAAATAAATAAATAAAGTCAAAGATCATGTACAGTTTGTGTTGAGAGAGAGAAAGAGGAATAAAGATGGATGAAGAGAAAGAGAGAGAGAATGAAAAAGGTAATTGACAATCATTACCTTGAGTTCAGCCTTTTTCAGTGAGGTAAAGTTGGAGTCACATGGATGTGTGTGCTTTAGCCGTGGGGACAATGCAGGAGAGGAGATATGATATCAGTCACAAGCAGAACAAGAAATAAGGAAGAAAACGTTTAAATGGCAATATTCATATTCTGATAAAAAACACTGCTGCACAAGATTTAAATTAGGGATCCGGTTTTTCGTCACCTTCAAGGCTTTCCTCAGCTTGCCTCCATGCAGATTAGAGTTGACTCTCAATTACAGTCCATCTCTGAGGGCAGATGCCAGTGTGAAGCAGGCCCAAATAAAACACATCAGGCTTTTCAAATAGGCCCGTTTAGGACCACTGAGCAGCTAACAGTGCAAGCCAGCTAGCCAGCCGGCCAACTCCATATACATCCATGGCTGTGAAAAAAGAACTCAAGGAAGCCTGAGCCTAACACATGTTCTGTTCCAATCTGTGTCACTCTTCATTTGCCTGCCCCTCTTCCTTGGTCTAGGCAACTCTCTCATTCTCTCTTTCTTGTGTCTGCATTATTGTCGATAATATGGCCTCTCTTTTTCTCTAAATCCTTTTGTCTCTATGATTTAGTAATGCTTAACTGGTTCTTATGTGGCATTAAAGTTTGATTTTTGCATCAAGACTACAAATGTCTGGCTGCTTTTCTCTACTATGTCTAAATACTGACCAGCTCTATAGTATTAAGCGTGTGGTGACGTGGCCATATCTTTCATATCAGTGTCAGTATCACATCCTATCTTATTTGTAAACTTAGACTGCACTAAGTTGGCTAAGTTTTGGAGCAATACTTATGTGATAAACAGATGTAGCCAGACAGCCCCCCAATAGACGAATAGAAATGGGTCAGTGGGAGCTGAACAGAAAATCTTTTTGGCTTGTTTGCAGAGGAGATGCAACATACTATTTGTTTGGTTCTTGTCTTTCTATTGAGTCAGATAAACAGAGAATGATTATTTGATGTAAAAAATACACACACTCTGAATCTGCCTGCTCAGAATTAAACACATTGAGAGCAACAGGGTAGTTTTTCATCTAAACACGAAGTGATGTATTGAATGTTTATTGCACCGGACACACATTGTATACATTGTGTGTATTTTCAAGTGTACATACAGTATTATGTGGACACCACTGTCAACGTCACTGATGACATCAATGGATTCACAGTCAGTATGTGGTTTAATTTGTAAAAAAACAGAAGCAACTGTATCCAAAACTACAGTTAAACCATTTCACAATCAGAAACCTTGGACAACCAGAACCATCCAGAATGCCATAAACTACAGTCCGAAACATGGACAATTTTAAAGCAGCAGCCTACAATGTGAGAAGAGCAGGCAAAAAGGGGCTATGGGAAGAAAGTGGAACTACAATTGCAGGAGGGCAAGCTCAAGTGCATGTAGCAAGGTCTAAGGACTATGACAGATTACAAGCCCACCTCCTCCTTGTCAAGTGCTGATACGTCTACAGCAAGTAAGATAAACACATGTTATGCTTGCTTTGAGGTCATTGGCAGCCAATGAGGAAAAAAATCTGAAGCAGAAGTTAATGGCTGGGTGGGTGCAGCTCTCTCACACCCATCTCCTTTCCGAGCATGACGTCAGGAGGGCTTTTAAGCACGTGAACACCAAGAAAACATTAGGACCTGACAGTATCAGTGGGCGGTTCCTCAAACTGTGTGCTGACCAACTAGCGCGGTATTACAATGATATTCAACCTGTCACTGGCTCAGTGCCATACCAACGTGCTTCAAGAAATCCACCATAATTCCTGTGCCTAAGAAAAAAAGGACCCATTACAGTTTGCTTATGGTCCCAAATAATCAATAGAAGATGCCATAGCACACATCCTCCACATCCTATCTCCGCTGGAAAAGAAAGGAAGCTATTTGAGACTGCTGTTCATTGACTAGAGTTCAGTGTTTAACATGATTGTTCCCTCCAGGCTCGTCCAAAGCTCAAGGACCTGACACTTCACTGTACATGTGGATCCTTGACTTCCTGACAGTTTGCTAACAATGATCACAGACAACAATGAAGAGGACCTGACC